>CAVNZG010000196.1:0-61000 GCA_963693315.1 Diogma glabrata
GTTCTTCGGAACCCAAATTTCAAGAGGCAATACAAATTAGCCCTATTTCAATTAAAGTTCCTCCTTTCTGGAAAGATCAACCAGACACCTGGTTTTCAATTTTGGAAGAGCAATTCCGCATTTCAAAAATTAAATCGCAAGATGCCAAATACGGTCATGTTCTAGGCATCATTACACCAGATATTTCTTCCATAATCTGGGACGTCCTTACTGCACCTAAGGGAGCAAATCCGTATGACCAGGTGAAAGCCGCCCTTCTTCAGCGTCTCACCTCTAGCACTACAGATCGTATTAGAAATGTGCTTAGAGGAATGGATCTCGGCGATCGTAAGCCCTCACAACTTCTCAGGGAAATGTCCCGTGAGGCACAAAACGCTTTTTCTGAGGATGTACTCAAATTGCTCTGGGAAGAAAAACTTCCTGCCTCTGTGCGCACAGCACTAGCTGTGGTAAACCTTGATCTAACTACGACAGCCGAACTGGCTGATCGCGTCTACGCTGCTCAGATAGGAAATTCTATAATGGCAGTTACCTCTCCTGCAAACAATTATGTTAATGAAATAGCTTCTTTGACTGCGAAGTTCAATGAACTCCAGTCCTCTGTTCTCAACGCAATATCAACGAATAATTTTAACAAAAGTAGAAGTAGGTCCAAGGACCGAAACTACAGTCGAGATCACACGCCTCGTCGATTCCGCTATCGCCCAAGATCTAGATCTAGGGTACAAATATTTGATGGTGAATATTACTATCACCACAAATTCCAGCAAAACGCAAAACGCTGTGACCCAAAGTGCAAGCACTTTAAACCTAGCAGCCAAAATTCTTCTTTTCAATCAAAATTTTCAAAAAACTAAATGGCTCGTCACAAGTGGCTTCATGTGATAACAGCCAAACTCAGCTCCGTCTTCTTGTTTATTACCGAATTTCGCGAAAATCCTTTTTAGTCGATACTGGGGCCGAAGTGTCTGTTCTTCCAGCTACTGTGGAAGAAAAACTTTCTAAATTATCTGATTTCCCTCTCTATGCAGCGAACAACACTAAAGTCAGAACTTATGGTACACGATCCCACGAATTAAATATTGGTCTCAGACGATCGTTCTGTCAAACCTTTATTATCGCGGACGTTACCATGCCTATTCTTGGAGCTGACTTTTTAAATAAATATGGTCTCTTAGTGGATATCAAAAATCGACGACTTGTCGATCCACTTACCAACTTGTTCGCCATCGCTGAAATCTCTACTTCTCCAGTCCCCACTTTAACAACAATCGACAATTCTGTTGATCCTGCTGTCGTCAATATTCTAAGGAATTTTAAAAATTTAACTTCTGCAAGTGATCTTGCTTTACCAGTCAAACATAACGTTACACACGTTATCGAAACTCGCGGTCCTCCCATTTCTTCAAAGTACCGTAGACTAGCTCCGGACAAATTGGCGATAGCCAAGACCGAATTTGACACCATGCTGGCTCAAGGTATTTGTCGACCTTCTAACAGCCCATGGTCATCCCCTCTCCACCTCGCCAAAAAGAAGAACGGCGAGTGGAGACCTTGCGGTGATTACCGTGCTCTTAATAATGTGACAACTCCTGATAAATATCCTATCCCTCATATTCAGGACTTTACTCAACAATTATATGAATGCAAAATTTTCTCAACTATTGATCTCGTTCGTGCTTATCATCAAATTCCTATTGATGAACACGACATTGCTAAAACAGCAATATCCACACCGTTCGGACTCTTCGAATTCGTTCGAATGACATTCGGATTGCGAAACTCTGCGCAATCATTTCAACGGTTCATGCATTCATTACTTCGAGACCTTGACTTTTGTTTCATCTATATTGATGACCTCCTTATTGCTTCTAAGACTTTTGAGGAACACCTCACACATCTTCGAACTGTTTTCGAGCGTCTTTCAAACGCAGGTCTCATCATCAACGTTGAAAAATGCAACTTCGCAAAAAACAACGTTGACTTTTTAGGACATCACATTGACTCGACTGGAATTAAGCCGACTTTAGAACGTGTCGATGTGATCAACAATTTCGATCGTTCAGAAACCGTTAGGCAACTCCGTCGTTTTCTAGGTATGATTAATTTCTACCGTCGCTTCATACCTCACGCTGGTGGCAATCAAGCCATCCTTAATAATTTTCTTAAAGGTTCTAAAAAGAATGACAAACGAGTCATTCAATGGTCTGAAGACGCCATTCAAGCCTTCGACCTATGCAAGCGACAACTTGCCGAGGCAACTACTCTTGGCCATCCCTCGCACACTGCCCAACTTGCGGTAATGGTCGATGCTTCTGATAAGGCACTTGGCGCTGTAGTTCAACAAAATATTAACAACTGTTGGACTCCTCTCAGTTTCTTCTCTGTGCGACTTAATGAGTCGCAACAGAAATATAGTGCTTATGATCGAGAACTTCTAGCAGCTTACTCTGCTATCAAACACTTTAGATATCTCCTTGAAGGAAGAACCGTCACACTTTACACCGATCATAAGCCTCTTGTTTATGCTCTGCCGCAGAACCCTGCCAAAGCAAGTCCTCGTCAGTTCAGGCATTTAGATTTTATTAGTCAATTCACGACTGATATTCGACACATCTCTGGGATTGAAAACGTAGTTGCAGATACACTTTCTCGTATCGATCAACTATCAATACCAGAATGTATTAATTATAGCGAAATTGCTGATGCTCAGTTCGATGACGGCGAACTAAAGGAATTAATGGACACTAGTCCCACACTTCAATTCCGATCTTTTCCGTTAACTTTTGGACAATCTTCGTCTAAAACAATTTTATGCGATACCTCTTCTGGTAACGCTCGCCCATTTATACCAAAGCAATTTCGTCAGTCTGTTTTCAATAGCCTTCATAATTTATCCCATCCAGGGGTTAACAGTTCCGTCAAACTCCTTACAGATAAGGTCATTTGGCCATCCATTAAAAAGGACGTTAAACAAATGGCACAGAACTGCCTGGCTTGCCAAAAGGCAAAAGTTTCTAGGCACACACAATCTCCTTTGGGTAACTATGCCCCAACTTCACAACGATTTTCCGAGATACATATGGACATAATTGGTCCACTTCCTACTTCTGAGGACAAACGATATTGTGTCACAATTATTGACCGCTATTCTCGCTGGCCTGAGGCCATCCCCATCTCGGATATCACTGCTGAAACGGTAGCCTTAGCACTCTACTCTAATTGGATCGCTCGTTTCGGAGTACCTTCAGTAATCGTAACTGATCAGGGCTCTCAATTCGAATCCAATCTCTTTTCTGAGTTGTCTAAATTCATAGGTTTCGAACGCAAACGCACTACTAGTTACAATCCTAAATGTAACGGTCTCATAGAACGTTGGCATCGGACACTCAAATCTGCTATCATGGCTTACGACAGGACAGACTGGACAAGGATATTACCTTCAATCCTACTTGGTTTACGAACCACTTTTCGTGAAGATTTCCAATCTTCATCTGCGGAACTTGTTTATGGTACGCAAATTCGTCTTCCTGGAGAATTTTTCAGCAATAATACCAAGTTAATTCCTCAATCTGATTTCGTTTCACAATTGAAACAACACTTCGAACACCTTCGTCCCATTAATGCATCAAGGCACTCTTCTGACAAAGTTTTCGTTTTCAAAGCCCTTGATTCTTGCTCACATGTCTTCTTACGCACTGACTTAGTACGTAAGTCGCTTCAGCCTCCATACGAAGGTCCATACCTAGTCATTAGTCGCGATGAAAAGAACTTCGTCATTGATCGCAAAGGTCAACACATGCGAGTCTCAATCGACAGATTAAAACCTTGTTTTAGGTCAGAATCTGAACATATCTCGACTCAACCTCCATTGTCTTCTAACAAAAATCTTAATCGCGCAGACGAAATACCGTCTTCTGCAGACAACGTCCAATCTTATTCTTCGGACATCTTCAAGTCTTTACCTTCCACTTCCACAGAAGTTGGGAAACACAACGCAAACGCCACTAAAACGGCTAAAAAGGTAAAATTTAATCTAACACCTCAAACGTTCACCTTTAACCCTTCCGCTGCAACAACCCGAGCAGGTCGAACTACCAGAACTCCTGCTCGCTTTCTTAATGCTACGGCATTTTAAATCTCCTTTCTTCTGTTTTCATATCGTCCCATCTGCGATGGCACTAGGGGGGGAGTGTTGTGGCGAACACTTATAAAATTTTTCAACAAATTTTTATTTCCAATCGCACATTCCTTGCTTTTGATTTAATTTTAAAAAAATCCATGAATGCGTTGAAAAACAATATAGTCAGTTTTTATAAAAAATTCATATGGCTGACAGTTAAAAAATTAGAACAACTAATTTAATTTAAAAGTTAATTTAAATAAATTGCATTACTGATCTATTAATATTTATATTATAACATATTGGAAGAAAGAATATGCCATACTTTCCGGATTATTAAACATATTATTCTTTAATATTGTTTTTGAATAAATGCTCGTATTTTGTTCTTATTAAAAATATGCTGCAGTATAAGAATTTACTTGAATAAATTTAGCAAGATATGAACTTGTTTACTATTTGTAAATAAATCTATGATGTGAATATTTGTTAATTATTATAAAGATAACACAATAAATGGAAATTTGATTCAGTGTGAAAATTTATTGTAACCATTTCTATAAGAATTAAAAATGAACAAAAATATTTACTAGTTGCATTGTCGATCTAGAAGTCGCATAACTATTACATTCTACTGAAATCTTTTATTGCAACAATTTAATAAAAGTGGAATTTACATATTAGGCCAGTAATAATAGGAGAAAAAATTAGAAAAAAATAATTCGTTACAGCAAACTGATAGTGGGATATTGTAGAACACGATATTGTAAAAGAGGGAAACATAAATCGAACCAGCAGCTGCTATCCGGGGGAGAATGGGGAGGGGTTTTAGGGGTTGAAAGGGGTTTTTCGTAATTTCTGGCTAAACCGTGCATCCTATCAAAAAGAGTTATATGTAAAAGTTGTAGGGAATAAAAAGATCTACACTTTTTGTACGGACCATTTTTACCCTCACCTCAACATTTTTCGAAAAAAATGTGAAAAACCGATTTTTTTCTTTTTTCTTGTTTTCTTTTACAAAAAAAAATTTTATGAAGTTCAAATTTTGGAAAAAGATACCTCCATTTATTGGAAAAAGGCAGCAATTTTTTCGGAGGGAAATATTTAGACGTTGTTGTTAAAATTAATTTTTTTGAAAAAAAAAAAAACCAAATTTTTAACTGCGATTCCTCTTAAAACTACGCCTCCTAAAGAGTTCAGTTTTGACTCATTTACTCGTTCTTACGTCTATTTTTGATAAGTGGTAAAAAAATGGTACACTGTCATGGAAAAAAAGGCGGGAAAATTGAAAAAACCGAGAAAATCGCTTTTTTTTCGTGGTAATTTGCATATTTATCGTTGAATAATCGTTATTAATTAATAAAATCATTTAAATTTTTTATGATAAACGTAAACGACGATCATTTGGAAATAAATTAATGAATAATTATATGCTTTCGTTACTTTTAGTTTATTTAGGTAACAAAAAAGCAAATTTTATTCTTCAAACATGGCGATCTCAAAAAGTACCTTTTAGTTTTCTTTCATGTTTTTTATATTTTACAGATTTGTTATTTACTTAAAACATACTAAACCTATAAGGACAATTGTTATTTTTTGTTTTTGAGAAAAACACATTTGAATATAGGTTGATTTTTTTTGTACTTTGTGCCATACACTAAACCCAAGTTTACTGATTCTATTAAACTTATTTTGGGTTTAGAAGGTACTAAATGAGGTTTAAAGAAGGTACTAAATAAGCTTTTTTTGGGTTTTCTGAAGGTTTAATATTTTACCCAAAACATATTCAAATTACAGACAGACGTTTTGTTCGACGATAAAAACCAATTCGAATATTTGTTAGCAAAAATATGCCAGTTGCAGATTTTGCTGAAATTTATCAAATAGATAGGGAATTTTCCTTTCAATTACAATAAAAAATTCATATTAAATTAAAATATATCATATATTAATTATCATATATTATAAACTAAAATAAGCATTAAATATTTTAGAAAAATGAAAATTCTGCCAATCCCACGTACTTTCGAAATCAAATTGCTCAAGAACGGCTTTACCAATTTTATCAAACTTTTTTTTTTTTTGTAGGTGATTAGTTAATCGTTTGAAAAAAAAAATAATTAGTTGTTTTTGTAATTAATTTTTAAATTAAAATATTAAAAAACTTTTTTAAAGTTGGCGCTTGGGTTGAAGATCAATTGAAATTTAATTTATTTTTTTTTGTAAAAACAGTAAAAACAGTACTCTAAAATATTACAAATTTACAAGGAGGCTAATATTCGTGTTCTTGAGATATTTAATTTTTAAGATTTTTAGTACGACTGAAATTCTAATTGTTGATTATTTCTTCGAACAATTTTTATCAAGTTCGAAAACGAAAGCATCTAATTATTCATAAATGTATTTCCGAATGATCGTTGTTTACGTAATAATAAAAAAAATAATATGATTTTATTAATTAGTAACAATTATTCAACGATAAATATGCAAATTACCACGAAAAAAGCAATATTTTCGGTTTTTTCAATTTTCCCGCCTTTTTGTCCATAGATTTATACTTTTTTTTACCATTTATCAAAAATAGACGTAAGAACGAGTAAATGAGTTAAAACTAAACTCTTTAGGAGGCGTAGTTTTAAGAGGAATCGCAGTTAAAAATTTGGTTTTTTTTTTCAAAAAAATTAATTTTAACAACAACGTCTAAATATTTCCCTCCGAAAAAATTGCTGCCTTTTTTCAATAAATGGAGGTATCTTTTTCCAAAATTTGAACTTCATAAAATTTTTTTTGTAAAAGAAAACAAGAAAAAAGAAAAAAATCGGTTTTTCACATTTTTTTCGAAAAATGTTGAGGTGAGGGTAAAAATGGTCCGTACAAAAAGTGTAGATCTTTTTATTCCCTACAACTTTTACATATAACTCTTTTTGATAGGATGCACGGTTTAGCCAGAAATCACGAAAAACCCTTTTCAACCCCTAAAAACCATCCCCATTCTCCCCCGGATAGCAGCTGCTGGTTCGATTTATGTTTCCCTCTTTTACAATATCGTGTTCTACAATATCCCACTATCAGTTTGCTGTAACGAATTTTTTTGTTGTTAAAATACTATTTTGCCTGGCCTATATGAACAGTGACAACAATTGAAATTAAATTAGATGAACTACATCAATCTATTAAACTCCATATAATTTTATTTAAATCAACTGGATTTGGAAGAAATCATTTCGTGTACAACTCAACAGCTACCGAAGATCTATTGCAACACATCTACAATCCGGATATTGATAACATCATTGAAACAATATCAGCTATAATTTGGTGACCATCCGACAGGGAACAAGCTTACAACGGATTAAAGTCAGCATTCAAGTATCAAATTTATTGTTTAATTTATTTTTTGTTTGTTTTTTGAAATTTAAAATAGTAGATTGTTTCATTTTGCTTAAACATTTTAAATTTTATAAATATATTTAGGGAAATTCTTTTTTGCTTCGGGCTACTGTCGATTTACAGTACTATAAATATTTTATTTCTAATATTTTTTATTTTTTTTTTTTTTTTCTCGCTACAACACTTCTTTTTGTCTAGTTGCCATAGCTTTTAGGTCGAGGGAAATTGGTTGCAAGTTCCTTTAACATAGGCCATGGATAATTCTGACGACACTGTTGCACCACGAAAATATTCCTTTACGGAAGAAGAGCTCCTAGCTCTAGTTAATGAACGTGCTAGAGCCTTCATGGCCGAAGCTAATGAAGCTCAAGGAACATCTGCAACCGCAATGTTCAAAGTCCTCAAAATATTCTTCCGTCTTGTTCTTCGGAACCCAAATTTTAAGAGGCAATACAAATTAGTCCTATTTCAATTAATGTTCCTCCTTTCTGGAAAGATCAACCAGACACCTGGTTTTCAATTTTGGAAGAACAATTCCGCATTTCAAAAATTAAATCGCAAGATGCCAAATACGGTCATGTTCTAGGCATCATTACACCAGATATTTCTTCCATAATCTGGGACGTCCTTACTGCACCTAAGGGAGCAAATCCGTATGACCAGGTGAAATCCGCCCTTCTTCAGCGTCTCACCTCTAGCACTACAGATCGTATTAGAAATGTGCTTAGAGGAATGGATCTCGGCGATCGTAAGCCCTCACAACTTCTCAGGGAAATGTCCCGTGAGGCACAAAACGCTTTTTCTGAGGATGTACTCAAATTGCTCTGGGAAGGAAAACTTCCTGCCTCTGTGCGCACAGCACTAGCTGTGGTAAACCTTGATCTAACTACGACAGCCGAACTGGCTGATCGCGTCTACGCTGCTCAGATAGGAAATTCTATAATGGCAGTTACCTCTCCTGCAAACAATTATGTTAATGAAATAGCTTCTTTGACTGCGAAGTTCAATGAACTCCAGTCCTCTGTTCTCAACGCAATATCAACGAATAATTTTAACAAAAGTAGAAGTAGGTCCAAGGACCGAAACTACAGTCGAGATCACACGCCTCGTCGATTCCGCTATCGCCCAAGATCTAGATCTAGGGTACAAATATTTGATGGTGAATATTACTATCACCACAAATTCCAGCAAAACGCAAAACGCTGTGACCCAAAGTGCAAGCACTTTAAACCTAGCAGCCAAAATTCTTCTTTTCAATCAAAATTTTCAAAAAACTAAATGGCTCGTCACAAGTGGCTTCATGTGATAACAGCCAAACTCAGCTCCGTCTTCTTGTTTATGACCGAATTTCGCGAAAATCCTTTTTAGTCGATACTGGGGCCGAAGTGTCTGTTCTTCCAGCTACTGTGGAAGAAAAACTTTCTAAATTATCTGATTTCCCTCTCTATGCAGCGAACAACACTAAAGTCAGAACTTATGGTACACGATCCCACGAATTAAATATTGGTCTCAGACGATCGTTCTGTCAGACCTTTATTATCGCGGACGTTACCATGCCTATTCTTGGAGCTGACTTTTTAAATAAATATGGTCTCTTAGTGGATATCAAAAATCGACGACTTGTCGATCCACTTACCAACTTGTTCGCCATCGCTGAAATCTCTACTTCTCCAGTCCCCACTTTAACAACAATCGACAATTCTGTTGATCCTGCTGTCGTCAATATTTTAAGGAATTTTAAAAATTTAACTTCTGCAAGTGATCTTGCTTTACCAGTCAAACATAACGTTACACACGTTATCGAAACTCGCGGTCCTCCCATTTCTTCAAAGTACCGTAGACTAGCTCCGGACAAATTGGCGATAGCCAAGACCGAATTTGACACCATGCTGGCTCAAGGTATTTGTCGACCTTCTAACAGCCCATGGTCATCCCCTCTCCACCTCGCCAAAAAGAAGAACGGCGAGTGGAGACCTTGCGGTGATTACCGTGCTCTTAATAATGTGACAACTCCTGATAAATATCCTATCCCTCATATTCAGGATTTTACTCAACAATTATATGAATGCAAAATTTTCTCAACTATTGATCTCGTTCGTGCTTATCATCAAATTCCTATTGATGAACACGACATTGCTAAAACAGCAATATCCACACCGTTCGGACTCTTCGAATTCGTTCGAATGACATTCGGATTGCGAAACTCTGCGCAATCATTTCAACGGTTCATGCATTCATTACTTCGAGACCTTGACTTTTGTTTCAGCTATATTGATGACCTCCTTATTGCTTCTAAGACTTTTGAGGAACACCTCACACATCTTCGAACTGTTTTCGAGCGTCTTTCAAACGCAGGTCTCATCATCAACGTTGAAAAATGCAACTTCGCAAAAAACAACGTTGACTTTTTAGGACATCACATTGACTCGACTGGAATTAAGCCGACTTTAGAACGTGTCGATGCGATCAACAATTTCGATCGTTCAGAAACCGTTAGGCAACTCCGTCGTTTTCTAGGTATGATTAATTTCTACCGTCGCTTCATACCTCACGCTGGTGGCAATCAAGCCATCCTTAATAATTTTCTTAAAGGTTCTAAAAAGAATGACAAACGAGTCATTCAATGGTCTGAAGACGCCATTCAAGCCTTCGACCTATGCAAGCGACAACTTGCCGAGGCAACTACTCTTGGCCATCCCTCGCACACTGCCCAACTTGCGGTAATGGTCGATGCTTCTGATAAGGCACTTGGCGCTGTAGTTCAACAAAATATTAACAACTGTTGGACTCCTCTCAGTTTCTTCTCTGTGCGACTTAATGAGTCGCAACAGAAATATAGTGCTTATGATCGAGAACTTCTAGCAGCTTACTCTGCTATCAAACACTTTAGATATCTCCTTGAAGGAAGAACCGTCACACTTTACACCGATCATAAGCCTCTTGTTTATGCTATGCCGCAGAACCCTGCCAAAGCAAGTCCTCGTCAGTTCAGGCATTTAGATTTTATTAGTCAATTCACGACTGATATTCGACACATCTCTGGGATTGAAAACGTAGTTGCAGATACACTTTCTCGTATCGATCAACTATCAATACCAGAATGTATTAATTATAACGAAATTGCTGATGCTCAGTTCGATGACGGCGAACTAAAGGAATTAATGGACACTAGTCCCACACTTCAATTCCGATCTTTTCCGTTAACTTTTGGACAATCTTCGTCTAAAACAATTTTATGCGATACCTCTTCTGGTAACGCTCGCCCATTTATACCAAAGCAATTTCGTCAGTCTGTTTTCAATAGCCTTCATAATTTATCCCATCCAGGGGTTAACAGTTCCGTCAAACTCCTTACAGATAAGGTCATTTGGCCATCCATTAAAAAGGACGTTAAACAAATGGCACAGAACTGCCTGGCTTGCCAAAAGGCAAAAGTTTCTAGGCACACACAATCTCCTTTGGGTAACTATGCCCCAACTTCACAACGATTTTCCGAGATACATATGGACATAATTGGTCCACTTCCTACTTCTGAGGACAAACGATATTGTGTCACAATTATTGACCGCTATTCTCGCTGGCCTGAGGCCATCCCCATCTCGGATATCACTGCTGAAACGGTAGCCTTAGCACTCTACTCTAATTGGATCGCTCGTTTCGGAGTACCTTCAGTAATCGTAACTGATCAGGGCTCCCAATTCGAATCCAATCTCTTTTCTGAGTTGTCTAAATTCATAGGTTTCGAACGCAAACGCACTACTAGTTACAATCCTAAATGTAACGGTCTCATAGAACGTTGGCATCGGACACTCAAATCTGCTATCATGGCTTACGATAGGACAGACTGGACAAGGATATTACCTTCAATCCTACTTGGTTTACGAACCACTTTTCGTGAAGATTTCCAATCTTCATCTGCGGAACTTGTTTATGGTACGCAAATTCGTCTTCCTGGAGAATTTTTCAGCAATAATACCAAGTTAATTCCTCAATCTGATTTCGTTTCACAATTGAAACAACACTTCGATCACCTTCGTCCCATTAATGCATCAAGGCACTCTTCTGACAAAGTTTTCGTTTTCAAAGCCCTTGATTCTTGCTCACATGTCTTCTTACGCACTGACTTAGTACGTAAGTCGCTTCAGCCTCCATACGAAGGTCCATACCTAGTCATTAGTCGCGATAAAAAGAACTTCGTCATTGATCGCAAAGGTCAACACATGCGAGTCTCAATCGACAGATTAAAACCTTGTTTTAGGTCAGAATCTGAACATATCTCGACTCAACCTCCATTGTCTTCTAACAGAAATCTTAATCGCGCAGACAAAATACCGTCTTCTGCAGACAACGTCCAATCTTATTCTTCGGACATCTTCAAGTCTTTACCTTCCACTTCCACAGAAGTTGGGAAACACAACGCAAACGCCACTAAAACGGCTAAAAAGGTAAAATTTAATCTAACACCTCAAACGTTCACCTTTAACCCTTCCGCTGCAACAACCCGAGCAGGTCGAACTACCAGAACTCCTGCTCGCTTTCTTAATGCTACGGCATTTTAAATCTCCTTTCTTCTGTTTTCATATCGTCCCATCTGCGATGGCACTAGGGGGGGAGTGTTGTGGCGAACACTTATAAAATTTTTCAACAAATTTTTATTTCCAATCGCACATTCCTTGCTTTTGATTTAATTTTAAAAAAATCCATGAATGCGTTGAAAAACAATATAGTCAGTTTTTATAAAAAATTCATATGGCTGACAGTTAAAAAATTAGAACAACTAATTTAATTTAAAAGTTAATTTAAATAAATTGCATTACTGATCTATTAATATTTATATTATAACATATTGGAAGAAAGAATATGCCATACTTTCCGGATTATTAAACATATTATTCTTTAATATTGTTTTTGAATAAATGCTCGTATTTTGTTCTTATTAAAAATATGCTGCAGTATAAGAATTTACTTGAATAAATTTAGCAAGATATGAACTTGTTTACTATTTGTAAATAAATCTATGATGTGAATATTTGTTAATTATTATAAAGATAACACAATAAATGGAAATTTGATTCAGTGTGAAAATTTATTGTAACCATTTCTATAAGAATTAAAAATGAACAAAAATATTTACTAGTTGCATTGTCGATCTAGAAGTCGCATAACTATTACATTCTACTGAAATCTTTTATTGCAACAATTTAATAAAAGTGGAATTTACATATGAACAGTGACAACAATTGAAATTAAATTAGATGAACTACATCAATCTATTAAACTCCATATAATTTTATTTAAATCAACTGGATTTGGAAGAAATCATTTCGTGTACAACTCAACAGCTACCGAAGATCTATTGCAACACATCTACAATCCGGATATTGATAACATCATTGAAACAATATCAGCTATACCGCTATCACCCCAATAAAATTTAAACGGCCCATTACCGTAAACATTGGACACCACAGTTTGTTGTTCAATGGCGGGACACCAAATTTTAAGATAGGAAACTACGTATCCTGAAATTAAAAAAAAATTATTTAACTGAATTTTCTTTTTCTCTTTTATTTAAAAGTTCAAAATGAAATAAATTTGTTTTGTTGTATTTTTTGTGTTTTATTTTATTTTATTTCAGCTTCCACTTCCCACAGAAGGTTTTACTGAAAAAATATATAATTTCTTTGTCGTATTTCATTGTTGTTTGCAACTTTGTTTTCTTTTTTTATGGATTTTGTTTTCCTCTATAGCTGCTGTATAAAATATTTTCAAGTTCTTCTATATATATTCTTAAGGGTTTTATGTAGTGCAAATGGTTTGATAAATCCTCGATTAATCTCATCCCCAGGAGTTGAAATTACTGATGTTTTTCCAGTAGAAAATGTTCTATGGGTGAAATGGAAACATCAAAGTAATGATTTTGTTATACCACTTTAACACGCTTCCGTAGCCGCGGCGCCATTTACTACGTCGTTCATAAAGATTATTCTTCCTTTTACAATAAAATATATGAAAACAATCATTGCATCCGAATATTAAGTCTTGAACACATTATCAGGTGCCAAATGTTTCTCAACATTAGATCTGCAAACTGTTACTTTTGGACAGTGTCTATGTGTGACTTACTTTTACACTTAACAAGCCTGAATTTTATCTTATGACCGATGTGGCAACCGATGGCACAATGAAAAAAATTATCGAGGCATCAATTTACATAAAACAATGTGCAATTAATCCAAATGTTTTGATTGCACATCATAAGACGTTTGAGCAAATCGATTAGGACCAAATAAAAACTAACACGTTTTCTTTTATTCTGCACTCAATTTTATATTTTAGCTCTTAAACATTTTGGTGCAATATTCCTGTAAATATTTGAATTGTCTTCTAAACACTGGTTGAAAATTTTAAGCATGAGTTGGTCCTCCATATTGGACGGCTGCTGTTGATTAGCCAAATAGGTGTAAATTCCCTTTTCAGTTTCTCCATTGTAAAATACGGTAATTTTTTGTACTGGATCTACTAACTTATTATTAAATTCATTCCAAAAGTGTACGCCGATATTAATAACAGTATTTTTTATTTTGTATTGAAGTTGCCCAACAACTAATTTAGATTCTAAGTTATATTTTTTAATGTTGTCCACAGTATTAAGTTAGCTGGAAGACAGCCACCATATTTACGTGTACTAATAAATTCTTGCGAAATTATTTCGGAGATTAAATTTACCAAAACCAGATTTCGTTTTAAATTATTATTCGAACTCATAACATTTATATTCGTGGAGGTACAAATAACAAATGACATTGATGGTTGCAAGTATTACCAATTTATCAAGTTATCAAAAAAAAGCTTAAATAAGATTAAAGCAATAAATCAATTAAGAAAAGAAGAATACAATCTTCAAAATTTGTTTTAGTTTGGTCAAATTTCACAAAGTGTTTGAGGAAATCACGATTTCGAAATTTTTCCTTACTTGTTTATGTAATTCGTTTATCACTTTGTGGCGCTTCATTTCGATTGAAGTTATTGGTTGTTCTAATAGCTTTCACACAACGTTGGCTATATATAAATGTTCAATGGTGTTGATCAAATAGTAAGTGTTGTTAAATTCATATGTTTTTAGTTTATTAAGTTCTTTTCAACCGAGTACTTCACAGTCAAAATGGAGAGGTTTGTTAAGGAAAAAGCTAAGAAGATAGAAATGCGTAAACCAGATTTATTGCTATCGTATGTTTTGTTTTTTAAACGACAATAAATCATGTTTTATTGTAATTGGCTACAATACAGAAATTTTCAAACCTCAACTGCTGTTGATCAATGATAAAGATTTTATTTGCTTTGCGTGGGATGACTGGAATCTATTTTTCATTCGAATTGGAGCAATATTTTGAGGAAGATGACATCGACAAATTCAAACAAATGTTAACCAGGAAAGACAACAGATACAGATTATCGTACAACAACGGGAAGAAGTATGTAATTTTTTCCGATAAATCTTTTAAAATACAATTGAATGGAGAAGAATGGGGCAGATTGCAAGAGTTAGCGCCTTTGATTCACTCAATATTTAGTTGGTATAGGCTAACTTACAAGGATGTAAGAACCTATTACAATTTATATATGCAAAAATGTGTTCAACAAAATTGCACAAAGCTGGACTACAAAGACTTTTTTACGCCAACACACGAAAATACAAACCAATGCAACTATTCGAGATTATTTAACGAGCTACCAATTTTAGTTAAAAATAAACTGATTTGTGACTTGTAGCGACAACTAACAACAAACATTTTAACTAAAAGTTATCGCTACATAGCGACAACACGATCAATGTTGTCCATACATAATATTAATGAGTATTTATAACATTATATTTTCTTTTCAAAATTTAATCAATATCGAGCTGTGATCGAGATATCGGCAACCAATTCAATCATTTTTGGTAAATGAATTTTTAAATAAAATATAAAACATAAAATGAATTTTAAATAAATAATAAAATAAATTGGAGTTAAAATTTTATAAAAAATTTATTGTGTTGAATAAATTTTAAATAAATAATAATAATTTTTTGGAGTTAAAATATTGTATGAAGCCAAACAAATTTATTGTGTTGAATAAATAAATAATATGTGTAACCTAATCAAAACAGGTTTATTATTTTTGTAACTGAAACTGCATTAAAGATAGATAACGAATAGTATAAATCCACATCCGTACAGACTTATATATATGGGATATTATATTATATTTTGAAAACGTACATTTTTTTGTTGATTTTTAAATTTTTGATTTTTAAAAAATCTGAAATTTTGATATATTGTTGGCATTGACAAAAGGAAAAAAGTAATTTCTGCTTTTATTTTTTGTGTACTCTGAATCGGAGTTATGCGCGGTTGAATTTTGAGGCTTTTTCACGTAGTTTTTGGTAATGGTGGCAATGTTTTGTGAATAGGTGCCACAAATTTCATCCGACTTACGTATATTTTTGCAAGTAAAAAGAAAAATAATTGAATAATTGAAATAAGTAAGTTTAAAATTAATAACTTTTCTCTTTTCCGCTAGGCGGCGCGTAAAACCTTGGTTTACTTCAAAGCTCATATCTCAAAAAGTAGGCTTTTTTTTTTTTGTTTTTCACAAATTTTAAAGTAAACATATGCAGCTATGAAATTGAGAAATAAAAAGTCAGCAATTCAATATGGATTTTTTCTTACGATTTTTTAAAGTTTGGTATATGAAAAATTCACATGTGTTTTTTTATTAAGTTAATAATCCTGTACCAAATGTGGATCTAATAAATTAAACATTTCATATTTTAACACCTGCAATAAATTTGAACCATTTTTTGTGTATTTCTGATTGAGAAACAGGTTTTTATTCAGAATAAGAATAGGAGATCCCGATGATCGAAGATTTTGTTATAATTTCAACATCACCAATACTAACATTAGAAAAAAACATTAAAAAAATATTTTTCCTATAAACATTATAATTTAAGCAATATTATAAATAAATACATTAAAAAATTAATTTATATATTTTTTTTTGCCTTTAAATTGAAATATTTATGATCATCAGAAAAAGAAAACATTTTGGCAATTATTTTATCGGGTGTAGTGTTATCCGGTAAAAAACAGTGGAATCCTTGAGTTCTTTGTTTTCTTCCAAGAACATTTCGTAGATGTCGGTGAGGGTCCATAACACCAACCGCTTTGATTTCTTAATTTTTGTCGATCCTTCTGTAATAGTAACAACATCTTTAAGGCCAGGCATTGTTCTACTAATTTCCTCTGATAAGAAGTATGTTTGAATTTGTTTTACTATATTTTGTGACAAACTGTGCACTTGTTTGCTTTGAGGCCAACTGTAAGGACCTACTGTTTCCAACAGATCCATGGCGAATTCTACCAGTCGTCTTGATGCATTAAATTCATCCTGGATACGTTGATTTGACCAAAATTTACGTGGTAGAGTTATCAACAAAAACACTTGTTTTGATTTACAGCTGGCATCTTTAAACTCTTTTTTAAGGTTCATAAGCCATGATGTATATTCACATTCCTCGTTTGGTGATAACACGTTAACTGAATCTACTTGAAATATTCTTTGACTTATTGCCGATGTGACACTTGCAATTTTTTTATAACTTCCTGTTGTAATATGATTTTGTTTGATAGGAGATTCGGCTAACCTTCCAAGAACATTGTTAATATCTTCTAAAATGTCATTAAGTAGTTCAGGAACTGGTGGAGATATAGTATCAACCGAAACTGGTGATGGATCTAATGATGCTGGAGGTATTTGAATATTTTCGTTCGTTGGAACATTTTCAACATCCTGATTTATAGAAATAATTTCACTATCGATAGTTTCCGAACATGAAAGCTGCTGTATAAAAAATATTAGTTGCATATGAATTTTTATTCATTTTAATAAAATAATTAAATTTACCTTATTTTTATAGATATAAGTGCGACATGTTTCACATATAAACTGGTCATCACGCAAAGTAAAATTTAGGGTCGCAGTTTTTTGAATAACAGCTGGTGTGACCAGTTTCACATTTTTTGATGTCCGCTGATGATTTTTGAGACCGTACAAGTTACAGCACAATATGAAAGGCATTTCTATTATTATCTTTCCTAAACGTTATGTCTTCTAAATATTTTGGAATATAATTGATTATAAGACAATCCAATCAATATATATATACCCTTGAAATAGTTTTGACATAGGTAGAAACAGGTAAAATTAGGTAGGTACAATTTAATATATTTTGATTGGATGCAAGTATAATTTGGTCAAAAACCGTTTGTGGGCGTCATTAGAAATTTTAAATGTTAAAATTATGAGCCTCTAATGAGATTTTAATTAGTAAAAAGGGGCTGAATAGACAACTTTTAAAATGAATAAACATTTTACACACCCTTTTAATAATTTAAATTCCTTTATTTTACCACTTAACTTAAATTAATTTTTAATAAGTTTTTAACCATTTAACCGCACAGAAAATGGTTCAAATTTATTGCAGGTGTTAAAATATGAAATGTTTAATTTATTAGATCCACATTTAGTACAGGATTATTAACTTAATAAAAAAACACATGTGAATTTTTCATATACCAAACTTTAAAAAATCGTAAGAAAAAATCCATATTGAATTGCTGACTTTTTATTTCTCAATTTCATAGCTGCATATGTTTACTTTAAAATTTGTGAAAAACAAAAAAAAAAAGCCTACTTTTTGAGATATGAGCTTTGAAGTAAACCAAGGTTTTACGCGCCGCCTAGCGGAAAAGAGAAAAGTTATTAATTTTAAACTTACTTATTTCAATTATTCAATTATTTTCCTTTTTACTTGCAAAAATATACGTAAGTCGGATGAAATTTTGGCACCTATTCACAAAACATTGCCACCATTACCAAAAACTACATGAAAAAGCCTCAAAATTCAACCGCGCATAACTCCGATTCAGAGTACACAAAAAATAAAAGCAGAAATTACTTTTTTCCTTTCGTCAATGCCAACAAAATATCAAAATTTCAGATTTTTAAAAAATAGTTGTTTTTTTTTTTCGATGTACGTTTTCAAAATAATAGCCCATATAATAATAATCTTTGCTCAACTATTTCTGAGAAAGATTAAATAAATAATTCTAAAAAAAATTTGTTTGAACTTATCTTTATTTAAATTTCATTTATTAATATTGAACATTCTTAACTTAAACAAAGTAAACCTTTAATTTAACCGCAGCAATAGTTGGGTGAAAGTAAAGGTTTGTTTTTAGTTGATTATACACTTTTACTTACATTGAACATGTTTGATCATGTTTACAATCTGAAAGAGTTTATTTTTGGTTTCGTTCGCCTTTTTTGTTTTAGTCTTTTGGCTAAAGTATTTTTTTAAAGGAAAAATTCGCGATCAGATCGTTGTAATCAGTCATATTGGTTTTTTAATCCATTTTCAAATTGTTTCATTGGTTTTCCACTACACTGGTTTACCGTTTGATGATAAATCAGGTGAAAGATCGTACGAAACCTGAAAAACTGTACAAGAACAGTGAAAATATGCTAGAAAGGGGGTGGAGAAATAACGTCGAAGGCATATTGCTAACAAAAAAACAAAGAATGTTAGTTCCATCAGAAAGATTATTTTCCATTGATAAAAGATCAAGACTAAACCTTTAACATTTAAACGAATTCTCCCTCCAATTTTTGCAATCACTTGGACTTAATATTTGGATGCAATGATTGTTTTCATATATTTTATTGTAAAAGGAAGGAAAATCTTTATGAACGTCGTAAAAGTTTCAATTTTTACACGAGTTTTAATTTAATTTTTGTTTAGTTTTAATTTTTAGTTCCCTTGAATCTTACAAGTAAATAATCTTATTTCAAATAAGTTAATGGTTAACATTTATAAGCATATAAATAATGTTTATTCTACAACATAAATTAAATGGATGTGTGCGTTCTAATTTTCAAAAATGCATCATGAACCTTTTGAAAATAATTTCACGGTGATTTTGTGTTAAAATTGTTGAGATTATTGATTCAATATTTTTTATACGCCTCCTTTAAAACCTATTTCTATCACGTGCATATTCTTCATAACTTCCCTTTCGAGCAGCTCCTTAAGCGAAATTCCATACACACATAACATACAGCTCTAACTTATTGGAAAAGCGTACGGTTTTTGTTTCTGTCATTTCAGTAGTTTTTTCTTTAAAAAACTTATAAATGATAAACAGTTTTACAGCACACTTGAAACTGTTATTTGTATAACGTACACCTTGAAAAAATAAAGAATGACAAGCTCATCTCGAAGTTGCAAAATATAGTTGGTCTTCTTCATTGCCATAATTTCCTGGATTGCCTTTATTATCGTTATGATATTCAGACTCTTCTGAATTCAGCAGATTGTTCAACCAATGGCCAAGCCATTTTGACAAAGTTTTGTCACAAGCTATCATTTTGTCACAAAAAAAAAAAAAATAAAAAAAAAAAAAAGAATAAATAAAAATAAAAAAAAAACAAAAATAAAAAAAAAATACAAAAAAAAATACAAAAAAAAAATATAAAAAATTAAAAAAAAAAAAATTTACAAAAATTCAGATACTTCAGATACTTCAGAAAAAATTCCAGTCAAGCCAAGACGTTCGTTCAGCTAAGGCCAAACCATTTTGCCAAAGTTTGTCACAATGCGTATCACAGTCTAAACGTCTACAAAGATTTTAACAGACGTTTAGAATCATTTAAAACGTGGCCAAAAAATATATTCACAAAAACCACTTTAATTGAGTGATGCAGGGTTTCTAATCCTGCCAACAAATTATGGCAAATCAAGTTTCTCTTGCTGTATTGTAGAAGAATGAGGTTCAGAAGAACAACCAATGGACGAAGATTTTTGATTTTAAATTAGTTGTGGTGATGTCTTTAACCAAATAAACATCTATAGTTGCAAAATTATCTACATAAGCCTACCCAAGTAGCATTTTTACATACATTTTAAAATTATAACGGGGCTAATGTTGTATAATTCATCTATAGATATTGTTAATGTAGCAAAATTTTTCAATTAAAAGGTATGGTTTGAAGTTTCTCAGAAAAAATGGTTCAGATACTGGATTTTCATTTGTAAATTCCATACCATCTAGCAACTACATAGTTTAGTTCTTGTTTACTGTCTAGATCAACTATTCATTTTGTTAGAAAGGGAAAGTGCATATACATTAAGGAATTCGTATGATAAATGCGGGATACGTATGATAAATCTAGTATTTAAGAACGATACAAGGCTGAAATAATTTACATAAGTAAAAATCAATATTCATGGTAAGTTAAAATTGAAATTTTAATTTTATTTCGTAAATTGATTTATTTTTTATATTTAGATGTCTAGTTTGGTAGGTGTAAAAAAATATATATGTGCTCATAATTATGAAAGTGGTCTAAGTCAAAATTTGAAAAAAATGAGTTTATCCGTTGTATCGCATCAAATTGCTTTAAACTAAATTAGTCTAATGTAATTTGTGCGATATTGTAAAAAAAACCGTTATAGAATACTTTTTATTTCAACAAAAATGTAATTCATCTAGAGTTAGTTAGGATAGTAATCTAAGGCAAAATTTGAAGATAAAAAAACAAAAAAGTCGAACAAAATGTCAAAAATAATTGCTAAAACGTTGTGTTGCAAAGTTTTTATATCGTCGGACCATATGCCCATAAAAATGAGCTGTTCCTCCTAAATGTCAAAATTGCTCTTTTTTAAGTGAAAGTTAATGGTGACAAAATAATGAGTTGGGAAAATAATTAATAAATAACGTTAGAATTTCGAAGTTTGCTTTTTCGTTAAGTCATTTATATCGTTCAGCTAATTATGAAAATGGTCTAAGTCAATTCAAACTGTAAAAAGCATATTTCGGAATGAGATTTATTGTTGGAACTTTTCTTCAGATACCAGAACTTACCAACAAAAATTATAATATCCCCCAGTTTTAGCCCGGTAAATCAATCAAATGAAACAACCTTTCTAGTTTCTATTTCATAACTGAATGTTTTCTTTATTTTCAAAACTTTATATAATAAATTGTAATCAATTAAAATTGTTATTTTTCATTTTTTTTTACGTTCTTCTTGATAATAAAAATATGGGTCAACTTTACCCGTATGTTGTTATTTAAAAATAGGTATGACCATGTTGTTTTGGAATTAGATACGCTGTTTATTAATAATAAGTAATGAATTTTTAATAAAAATATCGGTCAGACTTATTATTATGTTTTTTATTTCTTATCTTTGGACCATGGTTGATGTATTATAAATTTAATAATAATGAAAATAGTTTTTGAGAAAAATCAGAATATATGGGTCATACATATATGCATATTATATTCATTTATTTTCTTTTTATGACATTAGATAAAAATTATTGTGAGAAAGAAATCGAAAGTTTTAATTAGAATATGGGTCATATATTTGGTATTTATATTTATATTTATTTATTTTCTTAGGAAAATCTGTGGGAAAGAATGTTACGAGAACTAGTTTTATTACGTCTAGACATAATAAAACTAGAACTTACATTTGGATCGTAACAGACTTCCCCCCTAAAATTTTATGAAACGTCCTCGTTTCATACATCTTCTATTTCTATTTTATTCTTCTTTTTATTAAATTTGACCCTTTTTACTTGTTTTTGTTTAGGTTTTTCAATTTTATTTTTCCTTAGATCAATTTTTTAACAGAAAAATATATTATCAGCAATATTAATGTGAAAATAAAACTTAAGCAGATAAAATTTAAACTTTTGTTAAGATTTTGAGAATTTTTGTTTTGAATTTTGTATTTGACATCCTCTAAATCTTTTGCAAAATTGACAAAATCATCTTTGTCGTAAATATTATTATCTAATTCTTTTAGTAATTCTATTTTTATTAAATTGTTTTCGTCTGTTTCCACACTTGTTTTTCCTAAGTTAATTTGTTTGAACATATTTAAATTTGTTTTCCTAAATTTTTTTATTTTAGTGTATATAGAAACGGATTCAATTTTAATTTCACAAGTGTCATCAATTTTTATGAAACTAACGAAATTGATTTCAAGAATTTTATTATTTTCAAATGTTTTACAGTTCATTATTACTTTAGTTTGTTTTACAGGACTAATTATAAATGAGTTTGCGTTATACAATTTATAAATTATTGCTTTATTCGAAATGAATTCTTTATAATTATATTTTTCCTCTGTACAACTTTTATTGTGCATGAGTTTTATAAAGCAATTATTTTCTTCCTCGAAAACTAAACTTTAATACTTTTTTTTACTATTTCTACATCAAGCATCATAAACTTATAAATAATTTCATCTACTAGAATTATTTTATTTGGTACATTTATAATTTTAAAAATATTATTATTTTATTTTATTTTAGGTATTGGATTTATATTAAAAATTTGAAATTTTCCTTTATGAATTTCAGGGAATATCAGAACTAAACTTAAGGTTTTATTTATAAGAATTGTTTCCATTTTTACTACTTTCACTATATTTTTTAAATCATTTTCCCTGAATGGAAAATCTAACGAGTTTCTTAAAATTACCCTTTCTCTTTCCAATTCTTTCATGATTTCATTCCACCTTAAAAGTTACATTTGGATCGTAACATTATACAAAATTTCACCTGCATAATAAACTTTCATTATTGAAGACTAACAAAGCCCTAAAATAAAAATTTTCATAATAGAGAAATGTTTTTTAATTTAATCATTTGCAAACCTTTAAATATCTCAAAACAAGAAATATATAACTTAGACCACTTTCATAATTTTGGGCACATATGTCCATACAATGTGAATCATCAAATAACCCACAGAAACTTCTTCCGTCACATTAACACTTGTAAAGACAAGCAGGAGTCAGGTATACAGGTTATTATGTGTAAATATAATATTAGGTAATTTGTAAACATAATACTCAAATTAATACATATTTTGATTTAACATTATTTTCTTCTATTTACAGATTCATCTTCTTAATTGCCCTGGTCGGGTGGTTTGGAAAGAAGTATTTGATTCATTCGAAAATAATCCCTTGCAAACATTTTCGGACACCACACTACACGAATGGTGCAGCGAATGAAAAAACTTTGACACAGTTATTTTTAAAAATCATAATAGAAAAACATTAAAAATTAACTATTAAAATCAAATAAAAGAAATATAAAATTTGAAAAATGTGTTAAGTAAGCAAAAAATGAAGTCTTTTTATTTTTCAAACCCTTTGAAAAAGTCCCTTAAATATGGTTCAGAAACTGCATTTTCATTTGTAAATTCCATACCATTTAACAACTACATAGTTAAGTTCTTGTTTAGTGTCTAGTAGGGTTGTACCGATTAATCGGTAGATAATCGGTAATCGGCCATTTTGCCGATTAATAGGTATCGGCTTTTTTGTCCGATTAATCGGTCTATTATCAAGACATACGTTTTTAATTGTTTATTTCGTTTTAAACACAACAAATAGCAAATTCTAAAACACCATAGTCAGCCATAGCTAAAAACCTTTTTAAAAATGAATAAGATTGAGTTAGGGCTGTTTAAAAATATGCAAATCTGTCTGAAAATTATATAACAAATTTGCGATGTTGCTTAAATTAAAAGGTCTTTCCAATGACACTTCTGTAAACTGTGTCATGAATGTTGGTTTTACCCATTCATAAATTCTTACTTGAGACATCATTGTATTTTTCATTGTAAACTTATTAATTTTTCTATCATTCCGAACTCTAAGTTTTTCAGTCGATCAAGTTCGGAACAAAGCGAAAAACACCATGGAAAAACTGCTAATAATCAAAATTATACAAAAAATGCGCGATGTAAATTTCAAAAATAAATGTAAAAGTACTAATGTACCGTCCTTTTATTTGATACGCTAGTGGGCTCGGTAAAAAATGTATATTTTTTATAGCCTTACATCGCATCCCTGCAAAACAAACAAAAACAACTTTATTTATTAATAACCACGCCATGTTTGGATGGACAGGTTAATTTTATACGCATCTTAAATTTCAGTCAGACCAATAGGGTTCGTAGTTTATGAGATACTCGATATAATAGAAAAATCATGTATGCTTAAAAACATGCAGTCAGCAATATTTCCAAACCAGTAAAAGCATGCTTCCGAGGGCTGAACAGTCTGTAGGGTTAATATTGCGAAGCACCCAGAAAATATCGAAAATAACCTTTTCTTTTAACGAAGTCACATTGTAGAAGAGGCAATAGATCTTGCTGCGAAAAGGACATGATGGAATGTCTTGACCGATCCAGTGTTGAACTCCGAACTAGATTGAAGTCAGATCAAGATTTAGCTTGATTGTTCGAGGCGAATAGTGAAGAGTTGAAATTATCTGTATCAAAATTTACTGGGTTTTATGATGAGGTATCGACAACAGAACTCTTCATAGAGATACAAAGGTTGTGGAGGCATTTAAAAGCGGCCAATGTTACAATTTCTACTGGGTGTACCTAGACTTTTTGAAATTTATCGTAGAATGGGATTTTTCAGAATTTCTTCCGAATTTTACGGTCGCACTAAAGTTATTTATGACTATTTGCGTATTAGTGGCTTCGTGTGAGAGGAGTTTCAGCAAATTAAAATTAATTAAAAATTACTTGCGGGCAACAATGACATTGTTGCTTATTAATAATAATGCTCAAACATTTGTATTAATTAAAAAAAATTATAAATTACGTTTATCGGCTTTTTATTATTATTGACAGTTTTTATTTTTGAGGTGACACCACAATATCCGCCTCGGGTGCCACCCACACCCAAAAAAATAATCATGGTAGATCCGACAAAATTGCAGGTAAATTCGAATGAAATGACATTGTTTTGGCTCCGACGATTTATTTAGTTAAATCGATTGTATCGATTAACCGAAGTAATAACAAAACGTAAAACAATAGTAAGACAATAGTAAAACAATAACGGTCTTTAATACAAAAGTACAAAAGCACAAAACTTTAACTGTCAAATGAATCAACTTAATGTTATTTCGACAGTCAATGCTGTTGTTATAAACATCTAGAATATCAAGCATACTACTATTTTATAGAATTAACTGCAGTACTTTTGATATGATTATTGAAGTCAACAAAAATGTATTCAATTCAAGTATTTTATATATTGATTTAAAATTCAAAATCAAAAGTAACATTCGAATGCAGCATTTTCTTATTTTTGTTAATTTAAGGGCAATTTCCTCAATTTTATATGCAATTTTTAACTTTGTTAAATCGATGTACCTCTGTCGATTTAAAATATTGATTTTTTTTTTTGGGTGCATGCTAGCTACGCCACTGTGTAATGGGTATCGAGCCTATTTTATAGAGTAAAACACATTAATTATTTTAATTAATTTGTTTTTTCATTTTTGACGTTTCGGCAAAATTCCTATGCCATTTTCAAAAAAGAAAATATATTTAAAAAATATACAACAAAAAAATATTATATAACATTCGTTAAATGAAATATTATATCTTCTATATATAGTTATGTTTCATGAATAAATAAATTCTAAAAAAAATGATTTATTTAATATATGTTACATTACAGAGTTTAAAAATTAGACTAACTATAAAAACTAAATTTTATAAATCTAAATGTACAAAACAACCACTCAGCATTTTCTATTATAACATGTTTTATGATAATATATGATTCTTCTATCATGTTGTTACATGTTATGTCTGGTTGATAACATTCCATCATATTTCTAGTTATGCTATTTTGCATTGATAGCACTTTTCGTGAGAAAGCAGTTTTGTTATATGACTTGATGATACTATGGGATTATAACTCCTCCCTGGGGTGATGAAAAGTCGTCCTCGACTTTTGTTACTATGCCGGCTTTCCTTAATAGGTCATTGTATGCTACTTTGGTATTTTCCAGGTTAATTGGACTTTGCACTGTTTTTGTTATCAAGCATTTGGGTAATTCTTTTATAAACCTTTCTGACCGACCTATTTTCGATTTGGCTGAAATTTTTTTAGGGGTTATTTTTCGACATAAAAGATATACGTGTTCGAGGATTTTTTTTTTTTTTTTGGAAAATAGAGCTGTTCTAAATTTCGAGAATTTCGTGATTTTCGGCTTGAAGACTTATTTTCAAAAATTCATAACTTCGGTTTTATAGAAGATAGAAGGTTTTTCTTTTCTTTATTTGAAAGTTAAAAGATGGAATTTTTTAAAAATAAATATTTTCAACTAAAGTTATTAACGAATTCCTATTGTTATAAACAAATAAAATGTTAAAACTAAATTTTAACCATTGCCCCACCCATGAAATTAGTTTTTAATATAATCATCGTATTCATCGTTCAATTTCCTATACAAAAAGTATTTTTTTTTAATGGAGAAATGATATTTACTGTTAGAAATAAATTAATTTATCGAGCGCGGGACGACAAAAAATTCAATATATGGGTCATTCTTTTACATACCGAACAGATTAGGACAAAATGTGACTAAGGCAGTTTTGATTCAGCTGAAAATTTTTTCAGGGGTTCTATATAAACATAACAATATACTTGTTTGCGGATTTTTTCTTATTTTTGTTTTTTAGGGGAAATAGAGCGGTTCTAAATTCCGAGAATTTTGTGATTTTTGGCTCGGACTTGTTTTCAAAGACTTATAACTTCGGTTCTGGTAAAGATAGACACTTTTTGTTTGTTTTATTTTAAAGAATAGAGATGCAATTTAAAAAAAAAATTGTTAATTATAAAAATTATTAACAAATTCCTATTGTTATAAACAAATAAAATTTTAAAATCAATTTTTAGTAATTATCTAAAAAAAATAAAGAGTGTTTAATGTAATCATCGTGTTCTACGTTCAATTTTCAATAAGAAACGTATATTTAATTAGTGGAGAAATGAGTTTTACTGTTAGAAATGAACTAATTTATCGAGCGCGAGACGATAACAAATTTTATAAATTTTTGTCGTCCGGCGTTGGAAAAATTAACTTATTTGTAACAGTAAAACTCATTTCTTCATTAATTAAATATACGTTTCTTATTGAAAATTGAACGTAGGCAATGGTTAAAATCAGTGATCAGATTTTTATTTTTTAAGGGCGCTCGCACTTATTTTAAAAATAAAACCATGCGGGCTTTATTTTTATAATTTATTTTTCGCTCTTGCACTTAGGATAATATTAAAAAATTTACAAAAAAGCTCTTTATAGGCAAAATAAAAATTTACGAGAAAAGATTTTGTTGGCAGATAGTTATTTGAAAAAAGTAAATATAATGCTCTCAGAGATTTTTTTATAATAATTTTTTTGTTTTTCTTTTCTTTTGGTTTAGATTGGTTAATAAAATATGTATGAAAATAAGTGAGGTCGATATGAATATAAAATAGCTTAGTGTACAAAAAAACAACAACAAAGCGATAGTTTTTTTCAGATAATACAGTTACTTCAGTCAAATCGAAGTCGACTTATGTTTTTTTACTGTTTTAATAAAAAAAAAGAAAAACGTGCATTTACCCTTATCAGTCGTAATAGATAGAAATAAAATTTATATAAAATTAATTAATAAAATAATAGTCGAAAAAAAATTAATTAATCTATAGATATGAACTAATTAATTTTTTTCGACTATTATTTATTTTAATTTTAACGAATCCGCTCAGTAAATCATTTTAAATAAATAATAATAAATAATTTTATTTACTTCATAATTTAATTCATGCATAATATATTAAAAATTATTCATTGTTAAATTATTTACCTAAATGGAAATCATTATCTAAAATTACGATTCATTCATACAAATAACGAAATAGGACGAAAACTAACCAGAATAAAACAAAAAAAAACAAAAATATGTATGTAACCGTAAACGGATAGTTTAAAAAAAAATAGATTTTATTTTATTCCTCTTTTCTTTGAACGAAATAAAATTAAAACAAAATAAAATCTATAACGTACAAAAATTTATTTCTAAAGTAAAATTAAAATATCTGAGGGCGAAAAATAAGAAAATAAAATTTAGCTCTTTGAGTGCAGATTTTAATTTATATGTTTTTTATTTTGGGAGACAAAAACTTTTTAAGGGCAAAATAAAATAAAAATCGGAACACTGGTTAAAATGGTTAAAATTTAGTTTTAACATTTTATTTGTTTATAACTGTTCAAATTTGAGATTTGAAAGAAAAATAATTTAACTAGGAAATCAAACTTGTTATTATAGTTAATCAATTTTAAATACTATTTATCTAAAATGTATATTCATCCATTAATCGGTATATTCGTATCAGCTTATTTATCTTTCTTGTAACAGAAGAAATTGTTTTATTATTTAAAAACAATAACAATTTAAAAATGTTTTGCTGAATAATGCTAAATGTCAATAAAAGAATGAGTGCGTTCATTATTCTTTCGCCTTATATTCGCCTATCCCTCTGGATACGAATATTGTAAATTCTAAATGCGCCAAAATAATAATATGCGCCTATTATATGTCATATTAATAAATTAAAAATCACTTTTGTTTTGGCGATCAACCTAAGAGGAAATCAAAAATCGAAATTTAAGCGAGCTTTCAATTACATCAGGTGAATATTACATCTTGGATAAATTTTATTAGTTTATCTCTTTTTAATCATTTATTGTGTTAAAAGAAAATTATAAAAACAATCGAATTAAATTTATTTGTATAATTATTTTTAAATAACTTTAAAGGAAATCAATTTTAGTGACATTTTTGTGCGAACTTTATGTGAAATAAATAAATTAATTTACAAAATTCTTTCTTCTTTTATTATTATTATTACAATCAATTTATTATAATTTATGTATAGTAATTTGATTTAAAATAAAGAAAATATTATTTGCGAGCATTTTCATGGTCCTTCGAGTCGGATTTACAGTGATATAGATTGAATATATTTGCGATTATTATAAAATTATTATTATTTTTTTTTTTACCATTTTGGATCTTTGCGCCATTTCAAAATAACTTTAGATCTATTTTTGTGAGTTTGTTGGATTATTTTGATTTTATAAAATTAAAAAAAAAAAAAAATATATGTATGTGTTGTACAGTGTATTAAAATATTAAATATTAGTTCTTAAATTTAACATTAACTATTAAAAGGTGTTCAAAAGGTGTTCAATAAAAGTAAAAATTTCCATTATTTTTATTTGTGTGATATACATAGTGAGTGAATTAAAATTGTAAGTTAAGATGGCAGACCTACGCTCATTACAAAGAATTTTAAATAGAGTGAAGCAAATTGAAGCGTATGCTTTGAAAGATTTAGAAAATGAACCGATAGAGTCTATTAAAACACATAGAGCGCTCTTGAAACTAGAATCGGATGATTATAAGGCCGTTTCTACACTATGCGGTGATAATGCTGATGTAATTGCATTACAAGAACAAATTGAAGCGAAGTGTTTCAGTATCACAGGGAAACTCATCAAAGCAGAGTTGAACAAGCCACAGGTTTTACCTCCAGCTGATCTGGACACGAGTCTCAGTGAATTGATGGCAAACCAGCGATCATTCCTACAAGAAGTTAGCCATATAAATAATAGAAGTGAGAATGATGTTCGCTTACCTCGTGTCAATATTCCATTTTTTACTGGAGTTTATGCAGAGTTTCCGTCATTTCGTGACTTATTTGATGCATCAATTAATAATAACGCGAAGATGTCGAAAGTACATAAGTTTCAATATCTTAAAGGACTGCTAAAAGGAGAACCATACGCATTAGTGCGACACCTTGGAATCACCGAAGCCAACTATGATGAAACCTGGAGTATCATAGTCAATCGTTATGATAAAAAAAACACGTGGTATTGACGCTCCTTAAACAGTTTTTGGACCAGCCATCAATTACGCAGGTTTCTACAAAATCCCTTCATTGTATGAGAGATACTTCAGATGAAGTACTTAAAGGAATTAAAGTTCTAGGTGAAGCATATCAATCTCGAGATCCTTGGTTGATTTATATTCTTGTTAATAAATTTGATCAATCCACAAAACAAGCATGGGCTCATCATAGCTACGCGATTGAAACGCCAAGCATAGAAGATTTATTGGATTTTTTAGCAAAACAAGGTGACACTTCAGAAGCTTGTGAACCTGTCAAGCGTACACCTGTACGGCAAAATCAACCTACAAACGTAAAGATAATGCATGCCACAACCAGAGTTATTAGTTGTCTTAAATGTGATCAAGAACATTATTTAAGAAATTGTAGTGAATTCTTACAACTATCCGTGCATGAACGAAGAGGATTTGTAGCAGTAAATAAACTGTGTTTCATATGTTTATTTAAGAATCACCAATCACAGAATTGTCGATCACGCTTTCGATGTGGCATATGTAAAGCAAAGCATCACTCAACTCTACATGAAGAAAATTCAACCGCGTCTACCAGCAACGCAATTCCTAACATTGCATTGGTACCAGAAATTTCTCCAACCAGCGATCAAAATTCCGAAACCAGGAGTGTTGCACACGCCATGTCTCTTAAAAGATGTACAGCTATTCTACCTACTGCAGAAATAAGAGTACTAGATTCATCTCATCACTATCAAAGATGTCGAGCCTTGCTTGATTCTGGGGCTCAATCCTCTTTCATCTCCGAATCTTGTGCTCAGCGACTGGGACTGACACGCACTGAAGCAAACTTCTTAATAAAGGGTTTAACATCAGGGACTGAAGTGACAAAAGGAAGGTTATCCATAAATGCTACATCAATTTACTCCACAAGCGAAAGTCTCCAAATTGAAGTCATGATTTTGAAAAAACTTACTGATTGTTTACCAACGCGAAAACTCACTTCATCAAATTTAGAGAAGATTAAGGGATTACAATTAGCTGATCCCAACTTTTATAAACCTGAATGTGTAGATATCATAATTGGAGCCGACAAATTCTTTAATATCTTAAGAGATGGCCAACTAAACAATATAGGTGACAACTTAATAGCGCAAAATACAATGTTTGGCTGGTGAATACGCAACCCAGAAGATTCTACCTAAAAGAAAAAAGAAAACAAATTATAATACTTTAAAATTAACACCAAGAATTTGTACTTACAAAATTTAGTAATGTAAGTGTAAATTTAGTAAAACTGTAGGTAGCACTGTATAAATTAAGAATTTTGCTATCGAAAGATAGAGGTAGCTGAGAATTAGTTAAAATTTTATTGTTTAAAAACTGGAATTATGGGAATGATTAACAGGTTGAATTAAGAAATGATTTGCAGAAATTCTTTCTCTTTTTTATTTTTGAGTTTCAAAGTGTTAACATCAAATAAAAAATTAATTAAAGCTTAAATTGTGATTTTAAATAAATTTGTATTATCAAAAGGAAATTTATTTCATCAAAAATTTGGAATTTTATTTAATAAAAAAATTATCTTCAACAAATTAGCTAAAGCCTAATATAGCTGCAGTTTCCGCCTAAACATTGGTCCTTCGAGTCGGATTCCTGTCAGCATTTTGGAGAAAATTTGTAAAAGGACGCCAAGGGACGCCATATTCACACGGTCGATAAGTATAATTTTTTTATCGTATTTTTCGATTTGAGTAGCCTTTCGATCTAAAATAAAACAGATTAAACTGATTATTATGGTGTTTTAATTTAAATTTAATTTGTTAATTATATATTTAATTTGTTTGAATTGTTAACTTTGAAGCGGGATTATTAAATAGTGTTTTATCAACAATTTAGTGATAAAGAGGTATTTCAGTGTTACAATAGTGATAAAAGTGAATTTGGTATTTATAAAGCATTTGAACATTCGTTAAAATGGAAAAGTTATCGTTGAACGCATTATTAAAGAAACGCAGTTCGATCAAAGGTCAGATGACTCGTATCGTCACATTCGTTGATACTGAGGATCCTGATAAGCCTAAAACAGTTGAAGCTTTGAAAACACGCATAGAACGTTCGCAAAAGCTTCTGGAGGAATTTACAGCTGTGGAAGATGCGATATTTAATTTAAGTGAAACAGCACAATCGGATTTAGAAGAATTTGAAGAAAATTATTACCATGCTCTCACTGAATTAAATACCGTTATGCGACAAAAGAGCCTTGTAGCTGATAATGTGACAGTTGGTGGAAATGATACCTTAAATACCTCGGGTATTCAACCGGTATCTGATTTAAAATTACCAAGAATGAACATACCATGTTTTGATGGAGATTACAAAGACTGGCAATCATTTTACGATTTATTCACAAAAACTATACACGAGAATGTTTCATTGTCACCGGCTCAAAAATTTCAATACTTGAAGGGTTGTTTGAAGGGTGAAGCCAGTAATTTATTAAAGCATATATCAATTACTGAAGCTAACTATTATGAAGCTTTTCAACGCCTATGTAAACGATTCAACAAGAAGAAACATATTGTTAATTCATTTATACAAACATTTGTTGATCAACCGAACATACGGAATTCTCATCCGTCATCATTGCGTAAACTAACAGATACGTGCGATGAGGTAATTCGTGGGTTGAAAGCTCTAGGTCATCTATATGAAGCACGAGATCCCTGGCTCATCTATCTAATGGTAAATAAATTAGATAATGAAAACCAACAAATGTGGGCTAATTTCATTATTGAAATCGAGTGTCCTACATGGAGTGATTTTACTACCTTTTTAAATCAAAGAGCAGACGCAGCTGAGGGTTTCAAGGTGCCATATTCTTCAAAACCGGTTAAAAAGATTAATTCAAACTTGAGAAGCATGCACTTAAGCTCCGAAAATGCTTGTAGCATATGTCAAGGTGAACATCATCATCTATCAGAATGTTCTAAGTTCCTGGACATGCAAGTAGCAGATCGCAGAAAGCACATCAAAAATATCTTATGCTGTTATAACTGCTTAAGTAAAGGTCATCCAGTTTTCAAGTGCCATGCAAAGGGAAAATGTAATAAGTGCTCTAAACGACATCATCCGTTATTGCATCTAGAAGAATCAGATGTGCCCAGTTCCAGTACAACCAAACAAAATCACAGTAAGTCAATAGATTCATATCACATTAATGCAAACGCAAATACAACTCCAAAAACTAATTTCCCTTTAATAACACATACTTTATTACCAACCGCCAGTGTACTAGTGATGAACTCATCAGGGGAGCTTCAGCAGTGTCGAGCACTTTTAGATTCAGGATCTCAAATGTCCTTTATTACAGAATCCTGTGCTCAACGTCTGCAGTTGAATCGAAGTAACGCCAGAGTAGCAGTTTCTGGATTATCATCAAGCAAAGCAGCAATATCTCACGGGATAACAGAAATCGTTGTTGCATCCAGACTCAATCACAACAATACACTCAAGTTCAAGGCTTTAATTCTTTCACGGATCACTTCAAATCTTCCATCGGTGGAGATACGTAGAATAGATTTAAAAAATGTAAAAAACTTGGAATTGGCAGATCCTGAATATAATAAACCAGGTCCAATTGATCTATTAATCGGTGCAGATCAGTTCTTTAAGATTTTAAATAATGCAAGTATTTCTAGCGGACCCAATAATCCAATAGCTCAAGATACTATTTTTGGATGGGTAATAGCTGGGGAATTTAAAATTCAAGATGGTCAAGAGCATTCCATAGTTAATCTACACACCGAAATTGATATTGACCGATCATTACGTAAATTTTGGGAATTAGAGGAAATCAAAGAAGAATCAAACTTCACAAATGAAGAAAAGATGTGTGAAAACCATTTTGTAGAAAATTATTATCTACAGCCAGACGGAAGATACATTGTAAGACTTCCTATTAAAGAGTCTGACATAGAATTAGGAAATTCACACCTCTCAGCGATTGCACGTCTGAGATCGCTTGAGCGAAGATTTTACAGAGACTCAACATTTCAGAAAGAGTACACTACCTTCATGAGGGAATATGAATCACTGCACCACATGGAGCTCATTCCCAAGAATGAAATCGAGGTTAGTAGCAAAAATTCATTTTATTTACCACATCATGGTGTGATTAAAAGCTCAAGTTCGACGACCAAATTGAGAGTAGTTTTTGATGCTTCGGCATCTTCTCAATCGGGTCTATCATTAAATGATAAATTAATGGTCGGACCAACAATTCAGTCTAGTCTTTTGTCTATATTATTACGATTTAGAATGCATAAAATAGCATTTTCAGCCGATATTGAAAAAATGTATCGTCAAATTCTAATTGACAAAAAAGATGTAGACTATCAAAGAATTGTTTGGAGAGAAGATCCCACAATGGAAATAAAACATTATCGTCTGACAACAGTCACATACGGTACATCTTGCGCTCCATTCTTGGCAACAAGAGTGTTGAAACAAATAGCATCGGATATAGAAAAAACCTTACCCACTATATCCAGAATTATAGATGCCGATTTTTATATAGATGATCTTCTGTCGGGCGCAGAGACAGAAACTGAAGCTTTGGACATTCAAGTCAATATTACAAGGGTGCTCGCAAAGGCTGGGTTTAATCTAAGAAAATGGTTATCAAATAATCAAACAATACTAAACATGGTTTCAGATGACAACAAAATAAATGATAACTTTGTATTTTCAGAAGATTCTACTGTAAAGGTTTTAGGATTACAATGGAATCCAAATACGGATTGTTTTTCATTTCAAATTAATTTGAATGCAAATCCCACGCTAACTAAGAGGGGCATCTTATCGGAGTCATCCAGAATTTTCGATCCCTTGGGTTGGCTTTCTCCAAGTATAATCCTAATAAAAATATTTTTTCAGCAGTTGTGGCTCCTCAAGCTTGGTTGGGATGAAGGTTTACCAGAGAACGTCATAAGCAGATGGACAAATCTGAGAAATGAAATTCCCCTCCTACAACACCTAAAAATTCCAAGATGGCTAGGTCACAGGGACGTTACTGAATTTCACGGGTTTTCGGACGCTTCGGAGATGGCCTATGCAGCAGTTATCTATGCAAGAACTGAGCTAACTGATGGAACGGTAATTGTCAAGTTAATTACCTCAAAAACGAAGGTTTCGCCAATAAAGCAAATTTCTATTCCTAGACTTGAGCTTTGCGGAGCAGGTTTATTATCGAAATTACTGGATTCAACAATTGTAGAGATGAAATTGGAGAAAATTCAAGTGTACGCTTGGACAGACTCTACAATTGTGCTTAGTTGGTTATCACAATCTCCACGTCAATGGAAAACATTTGTTGCAAATCGTGTTTCACAAATACATAGTGCTAAATCAAGTGCAAAATGGCTACACGTGCGTTCCAAGGACAATCCCGCTGATTGTGCCTCGCGAGGGATCAGTCCGTCGGAACTGATTCATAATTCGCTATGGTGGAATGGTCCGTCATGGTTAACTGAAAATAAATCAAATTGGCCGATCAAAACAACCGATAATGAAATATTAAATAATGAAGAAGATAATGCCATCAGCATAGAAAGGAAAACTGATTCTGCACTTGTCTTTAAATTATTAATATCAGAACAGCTTTCTAACATTTACGAAAGACTCATTACTAAAATTTCTTCTTTTTCAAAATTAATTTCAGTCATTTCATGGTCGAAACGGTTTATCCACAATTGCCGTTGCTGTATATTAAATATGCCTAAGAAAGAAGGTGGTTTAACAACAATTGAGCAAGAAACCTCACTAAACTCATTGATTCATTGGGTTCAAGAAGACAACTTTCGAGACGAGTTTAATCATCTTCAAAACAAGTCTGACTTGCCGTCATACAGTCGAATCAAATCCTTAAGTCCGTTCTTGGATGAAAACGGTATTATACGGGTTGGGGGTCGAATCGAAAATTCTCTGGCTCCTTTCGAAGTAAAGCATCCGATTATATTACCACCATCACACAAGTTTACAAAAAGATTAGTAACTGAAGAACACCAAAAGAACTTGCATGCTGGCACATCCTTACTGATGAACATTCTAAAACAAAAATATTGGATTATCCGTGGCAAGGATATAATTAGAAAAACAATTCGTGAATGTGTCATTTGTGTCCGTCATCAACAGAAAACAGAAACACAAATGATGAGTGATCTACCGAAAGCTAGAGTGACATATGAGCGCCCATTTATGAAAATTGGAATAGATTATGCTGGACCGATATCTATTCGTATGCAGAAAGGTCGAGGAAGACCAGTGCATAAGGCATACATTGCATTTTTTGTATGCTGTAGTACTAAGGCGGTCCATATTGAATTAGTCAATGACTTGACTACCGAATCATTTTTTGGTGCTCTGCAGAGATTCACAGCCCGACGAGGACTATGCACTGAGATATTTAGTGATAATGGTTCAAATTTCATTGGAGCTGAACGAAAATTAACGGATCTATTCCATTTCTTAAAGAAAAATTATAATCTAATCTCTGAATTTCTTTTAAAGGACAAAATCAATTGGAATTTTAATCCGTCTGCAGCTCCACACATGGGTGGTCTCTGGGAGGCAGCTGTAAAATCTACAAAATATCACCTTAAACGAATTATTGGAGTTAATATACTGACCTACGAAGAGATGTCCACACTATTAACTAAAATTGAGGCAATTCTGAACACTCGTCCTATTGTTCCAACGTCATCAGATGATATTGATGTGCTCACTCCGGCCCACTTTCTCATTGGACATCAAAATATGTATCTTCCCGAGCAAAATCTTCAACATCTTAAGGAAAATAATTTATCTCGATGGCAACTAGTGCAACAAATTGCACAGCATTTTTGGAAACGGTGGCATGAGGAATATTTGACTACATTACAGAAAAGAAATAAATGGCTTTTCAAGGAGAATAATATAAAACAAAATGATATTGTAATCATCAAGGAAGAAAACTTACCTGCAAGTAAATGGCTGCTCGGCAGAATAGTAGTTACACATCCTGGTAAAGATGGTTTGGTTCGAGTGGTTACAATCCAAACCAAGTCGGGAATCATCAAACGTCCTATTCACAAAGTCATTCGAATACCTATGTTTGAAACAGATGTTTCAAGGTCGGCGGAATGAATACGCAACCCAGAAGATTCTACCTAAAAGAAAAAAGAAAACAAATTATAATACTTTAAAATTAACACCAAGAATTTGTACTTACAAAATTTAGTAATGTAAGTGTAAATTTAGTAAAACTGTAGGTAGCACTGTATAAATTAAGAATTTTGCTATCGAAAGATAGAGGTAGCTGAGAATTAGTTAAAATTTTATTGTTTAAAAACTGGAATTATGGGAATGATTAACAGGTTGAATTAAGAAATGATTTGCAGAAATTCTTTCTCTTTTTTATTTTTGAGTTTCAAAGTGTTAACATCAAATAAAAAATTAATTAAAGCTTAAATTGTGATTTTAAATAAATTTGTATTATCAAAAGGAAATTTATTTCATCAAAAATTTGGAATTTTATTTAATAAAAAAATTATCTTCAACAAATTAGCTAAAGCCTAATATAGCTGCAGTTTCCGCCTAAACAGCTGGATTGTGTCAGGCGAAATAAATAAAGACAATGGAAGCAAACAATTTACCAGATGCAACTATTACATTGATTTGGATGTTAATAAAACTCTCCAAAAATTTTGGAAGATAGAGGAAATACCAAACACTAAATCATTTAGCGAAGAAGAGAAATTGCACTTACAGCGGATATAGAAAAAATGTACCGCCAAGTTCTTGTAGCTGAGGAAGATCAAGATTTCCAACGCATTCTATGGAGAGAACATGTAAGCGATCCAGTAATACATTATAAACTCACAACCGTTACATTTGGAATGGCCAGTTCTTCCTTCCTAGCAACTCGATCCTTGTTACAAGCTGCATATGACTGCCAAGAAGAATATCCGGATATCGCAAGGGAAATTTCAAGTAAATTTTACATTGATGATTATTTGTCAGGAGCAAGCACTGTTGCAGATGCCAGATATTTAAAGGAGAAAATCACGATGTTACTTGGAAAAAGAGGCTTTTGTTTAAGAAAATGGCAGTCAAATGCACTAGAACTTTCTGAACCAGCAATTGAAAATGCTGATTCCATGGTATCGATTGATGAAACGAGTTCTACTGTGAAAATACTAGGGTTACAATGGAACGCTTTAGAAGACTACTTTACCTTTAAGGTAAATTTGCCATTGGAACAAGCTCCCACCAAGCGGTCATTAATATCCAATGCCTCTAAAGTATTTGATCCACTTGGTTTAGTTGCTCCATCAATTATTTTAGCGAAAATATTGTATCAAAAACTGTGGTTAAGAAAATTAGACTGGGATGATGAATTACCTAATGATATTGCAATTTTGTGGAATCAATTAAAAGGTGATCTTCCTCAATTAGAAAATCTAAAAATAAGGCGAATAATAGATCAAAGCGAACTACAATTGCATGGCTTTTGTGATGCTAGCGAAAGAACCTATGCAGCAGCAGTTTATGGCCGATTCAAAAATAAAAAGGGTTCTACTCAGAAAGAACTTATAACAGCAAAAACCAAGGTTGCCCCAATAAAACAAATATCATTACCTCGACTGGAATTGTGTGGAGCCCATCTTCTTGCAAAGCTAATGACAGAAGTACAAAATACATTTGATGAAGAGATATCAATGTATGCCTGGACAGACTCTACTACAGTGTTGGCTTGGTTATCCGAACATCCTACGAAATGGAAAACATTTGTAGCCAATAGAGTCTCTGAAGTACAACAATTACTACCACGAAACCATTGGCAGCATGTAAATCAGACGATAATCCGGCTGACTATGCATCAAGAGGTGTTTTACCATCCAAACTGTTAAAACTTAATCAGTGGTGGCATGGCCCAGCATGGCTTAGCGAACCAGAGTCTATATGGCCCACAATCCATAAGGAAGTATATTATGAAGACACTTTATGCGAGATAAAAGAGAAAACATGTTCTATCTCATTTTTTCATGTAAAAGAATTAGAACACGCCGAAGGAGAAGTATATGAAAATTTATTGAATAAAATATCGTCGTTTAGCAAAATCATCCGTATTTTATGTTTTGTAAATAAATTTATTAAAAATGTGACAAAACAGGGCAATGACATAACACAAAATTTAGTAATATCCGCGAGAGAAATAAATGAAGCAACAGAAAAACTGATTAAATGGGTGCAACAAACAGTTTATTCAAATGAGAGAAGAACACTTATGCAAAACAAAGAATTATCTAAGCATGATAAATTAGCAACTCTTGCTCCATTTATAGATGAGAAGGGATTAATACGTGTTGGCGGCAGATTGCATCATTAAAATTACCCGTATGAAGCAAAACACCCAATCATTCTACCAAAATCCCATGTCCTAAGTAGAATGATAATCTCCTTTTACCATAAAAAACACCTACATCCTGGCCCATCCCATACATTCCATCTAATACGCCAAAACTATTGGATTGTACACGGAAAAGGCACTGTAAGAGAAGAAATCAAAAAATGCATCCAATGTTTTAGAAACCGAGCTACAATTTCAAAACAAATAATGGGTAATTTACCAGCCATGCGAATAACACCTGCTAGACCATTCTCAAACTGCGGTGTAGATTACGCTGGACCAATTCAGTTGGCTAGTAAAAGAGGACGTGGAGCTAAATTTGTAAAAGGCTATATTGCCGTGTTTGTCTGCATGGTTACCAAAGCGTTACATATAGAAGCCGTCACAGATCTAACTACTGATGCCTTTATAGCAGCTCTGAAAAGATTTTCTGCGAGAAGAAATGTACCATCAGACATCTATTCTGATAATGGTACCAATTTTGTCGGTGCCAATAAACAGCTCAAAGAGGTATACAGATTTCATAGCTTAAAAATTAATGATTGTATAATTTCAGAATATTGTGCTCAAAATCAAATTCATTGGCATCATATTCCTCCTTCTGCCCCTCACTTTGGTGAACTTTGGGAATCTGCTATAAAGTCTGTGAAGACTCACCTTAATAGAGTCACTGGGAATACTCATTTGACGTTTGAAGAAATGACCACGCTAACGTGTCAGTTAGAAGGCGTATTGAATTCAAGACCATTATGTCCAACATCAGATGACGATTCTTTTGAGGCATTGACACCTGCTCATTTTTTAACAGGTTCATCATTAAATTCTGTACCTGAACATGACATGAGCAATGTGTCAAAATCTAAATTAACGCGGTGGCAACAGGTTCAGCAACTCGCTCAGACATTCTGGAAGCGATTTCATAAGGATTATATTAATAACCTTCAACAAAGAAATAAATGGAAGTCATCAGAAGCAAATTTAAATATTAATAACATGGTTTTAATTAAAGATGATAACTTACCAACTTGCAAATGGGCCATGGGGAGAATAATTCAGATTCATCCTGATGATATGGGCAACGTTCGTGTAGTCACAATTAAAACAGCTAATAATATTATAAAACGACCGATAACCAAGATTTGCTTATTACCATTAGATGGTTGACAAACGATCACGTTCGTCAACGGCCCGGATTATATTCAAATTTGAGATTTGAAAGAAAAATAATTTAACTAGGAAATCAAACTTGTTATTATAGTTAATCAATTTTAAATACTATTTATCTAAAATGTGTATTCATCCTTTAATCGGTATATTCGTATCAGCTTATTTAGCTTTCTTGTAACGGAAGAAATTGTTTTATTAATTAAAAACAATAACAATTTAAAAATGTTTTGCTGAATAATGCTAAATGTCAATAAAAGAATGAGTGCGTTCATTATTCTTTCGCCTTATATTCGCCTATCCCTCTGGATACGAATATTGTAAATTCTAAATGCGCCAAAATAATAATATGCGCCTATTGACGATTGGAATCTAAAAAATCGCGCTGCTGGTGGCAGGTTTTGTAACTAGTACTCCAATATAAGATGTTAATAGAAGTATATTTTTCTGTGTATTTGAGGGCAAAATTTAAATTTCAATTAAAGTAAGTACAATATTTTTAATTTTATAACAATTTAAAAATACAATGACTTACTAGAAATAAACAAAAAAACATTAAACTTTCGAAATGTTAAAGTGGATTAGTGAAACTTATTGTTAAAATGCAAAAAAAATACAATATTTTAGATAGATGTTTAGTATATATTCATACCATTTTTTTTTAACTGAAACATAAATTTTACTTAATTTTTAAATTATAAAGTGAATTTAATTTAGATCAATATTTTCACAGGGAAACATACATACAGGGACAACGAAGATTCATCCACAGGAGAATATGGAACTAACGAATTCTACAGCAAATAGCGATTTTGAGGTAGGTATAATTATTTCTCCCATTGACCTTATCGATTATTTCAGTAATGGCAAACGACCAATACGCGAGGAGACGGAGCTTTTAAATGCAGGACTGATGCATGCTGTTGGAATAGTTCCACCAGCATCTTGTGATAGGGTCATGGGACTGGTTGTGCAAACCTCTGGAATAAAATCTAACCCTCATGAGGTTAGACTAGAAAATTTAAGGAAAACCTCGAATTTATGGCGCTGCATCTGTTCATGTAAAGCAGGGATCGGAGAGAAGTGCAAACATATTGCTGCTTGCTTGCTACATATTATTCGGTAAGCATTTATAAATATTTGTGTTAATAAAGTAATCCATATGGTATTATTTTTAAGGTATCCAAATCTGTACTCACTTAGTAGTACAGATTTGAAGCAAAAATGGGGTAAAATAGGACAAACACTTTCTAAAACGTACAACTCTGTAGATACCACTGAAATGTGTCACGTCCGCCGGAAGCAATTGTTTATGCATGATGACACCATTACCGAAGAACAGCAAGACAAAGCCTTTGATCGATTCATAAAAGGTAAACATCTGACATGAGCCATCTATGGTGTTGCTACGAGTCATTATTTATTATATTATTTTATTTTACGAGCATGTATAAAACTTTAGGGTCAAGTAAAAAATATTTGATTTCAAGATTTAATCAAGATTTTTATCTATACGATAGCAATGGATCTAACCATTATGTAGTTTAGAATTATAAGATACTAGAATTTGATATAATAATATTTTTCCGTATGGATAAGCACCAACAAATTGGGACGTTTTTTGGTTCTGGTTTGGTTTTATCTTCAATTCAACGATAACTATAATTCAATTTTATTTTTGATACTTGACATTTATTTTCAATATAAATTTTTTGTGTAACAGAAAAATATTCTTTTAAAAATAATAAAATAAAATATATGAGAAACTAAAATAATAGGATAATATTTTTTTGAAAAATTATATACTATAAGATATTTTTTTGGTGCGTACAAAGTATATTAGTTTTATATTTTATATTAGTTTTATATTATATATTAGTTTTATATTTTATATTAGTTTTTTATTTTATATTAGTTTTATATTTTTATATAATAAAAATAAATAAATAATTTTTGGTAACATCAAATGTTTCGTTATGCTACTCCCAATTCAGAACTGACGAAGTTGGTAAAATCAGATCGGTCAATTGAAAATATATTGAATAAAGATGTTGGTGAAAACGAAGATACAGCTCTTTTTGAACAAATGCTAAGGCATAATTATATGAAAAAGTTTGTTCCGATTATGGATTCGTTGTTAAATAAACAAAACTCGCTAAAGTTTGGTAATATTGTAAAGACTGTAGAAGAGGCAGTTACAATTGCCAACAAACTATTAGCCAAACAAGTGCCTTTTGGTTACTCGAAAGAAAATTTCGCATCACCGGGAGTATATCGTACCGGTTATATACGTATTCCAAAAATAATTCCCAGAATTGGGACAAAACTTTAAACTCGATTTATATTAGTTAATTATTATTATTACTTTACCCCATAATATAATATCCAAGTTTTATTTACACTATTTACAAGTAATTTATTTACAAATATACAGTTCTGAATATTTTCCACTAATTTGAACAAAACACCTGGAAAAGACAAGTTTTATATATGTATATTTCGTTTAGATTAGGTTTAAATCATTACTTTACCCCATAATATAATATCAAAGTTCTTTTGAGAACTGGATTTCTCTTTGCTGTGATGGCTGTTTTTATATGATTTTTATTTACAGTTCTGGATATTTTTCACTAATTTGAACAAAACACCTGGAAAAGACAAGTTTTATATATGTATATTTCATTTAAATTAGGTTTAAATCATTACTTTACCCCACAATATAATATCAAAGTTCTTTTGAGAACTGGATTTCTCTTTGCTGTGATGGCTGTTTTTATATGATTTTTATTTACAGTTCTGGATATTTTTCACTAATTTGAACAAAACACCTGGAAAAGACAAGTTTTATATATGTATATTTCATTTAGATTTAGTTTAAATTATTACTTTACCCCACAATATAATATCCAAGTTCTTTTGTGAACTGGATTTTGTGTTGCCGTGATGGCTGTTTTAATATTCTTTTTATATACAATTCTGGTAGTTTTTCTGTAATTGTAACAAAACACCTGGAAAAACACAAGTATTATAAATGCATATTTCATTTGGATTTAGATTAAATTATTATTATTCGGCTTGAAAACTTACTAATGCGAACACAAATTTTAGAATGCATACAAAAATGAACTAAATGTCAAAATTTATATTGGAGTACTAGTTCTGATTCTTACCACCAGAAGTTTCCTCCAATCGTCAATTATATGTCATATTAATAAATTAAAAATCACTTTTGTTTTGGCGATCAACCTAAGAGGAAATCAAAACTCGAAATTTAAGCGATCTTTCAATTACATCAGGTGAATATTACATCTTGGATAAATTTTATTAGTTTATCTCTTTTTAATCATTTATTGTGTTAAAAGAAAATTATAAAAACAATCGAATTAAATTTATTTGTATAATTGTTTTAAAATAACTTTAAAGGAAATCAATTTTAGTGACATTTTTGTGCGAACTTTATGTGAAATAAATAAATTAATTTACAAAATTCTTTCTTCTTTTATTATTATTATTACAAACAATTTATTATAATTTATATATAGTATTTTGATTAAAAATAAAGAAAATATTATTTGCGAGCATTTTTCAATGCACGCATACAAGAAGCCGTGATGAAATTCATCCCGGTCAGTGAGAGGATCTGCTACCTACGTGTACGCGGTACATATAACAATATTTCTCTTATTGCCGTGCATGCACCAACTGAAGCTAAGACCGTCGACGAGAAGGATAATTTCTACATAGCACTGGAAGAGGTTATGAAACAAACACCAACACGCGACTTCATTATGGTTCTTGGTGACTTTAATGGACAGGTTGGAAGAGATATCTCTTATGGGAATGTGGTGGGTCCCAACAGCCTGCATTTGAATTCAAATGATAATGGTGAGAGAATGACTGAGTTTGCATTGTCAAATTATTTGAGAATTGCCAGTACGTTCTTTCCGCATCGATCGATTCATAAGCAGACTTGGGTCTCACCGAATGGAAACACTCGAAATCAAATTGATCACGTTCTAGTAACAGCACGTTTCTTTTCGAGCGTTCGGGATGTGCGATCCTTTAGAGGTGCATACATTGGAAGTGATCACTTCCTTGTTTGTGCAACGATAAGGTTCCACTTCCCAAATCCAGGCATTCCAAAATTCAATCAACGGAAACGTTTTAACATCTCATCATTAAAGAATGCTGAAACAGAAGAGAGATATCAAATCCATATTGCCGAAACATTGGATAAATCAGAAACCATTAATGGAGACGTCGATAAGTCATGGTATTTGCTCAAAGATGCTGTTTTAAGCGCTGCTGAGGGAATACTTGGACGACCACAGAGCCACTCCCAGAAGCCATGGATGGATCAAGCATGCCTTGACGCTATTCAATACAAAAGAGATTGCTATCTGAAGTGTCTACAAGGACGCAACACCAGGTCCACGAAGGAGAACTATAAACTGGCAAGACAAGCCGTTACAAAGCTATGTAGACGAACGAAGAGAGAATGGTGGAAAAGACAGTGTGAGGAGATTGAAAGCTTCAATAAAGAACATCAATCGCGTAACTTCTTTCAACAGGTTAAAACCTTAAAGAAAGGCCCTCAAACTAGATCGACTGCTATTCAAAACGAAGATGGGGAGCTACAAGTAGACCTTAAAAATATTTTAGATACTTGGGCCACTTATTTTGAGAATCTTCTCAACTTAAGTGACCAGCAACAAGTCGGGTGACGAGCAAAGCTTATTCGTGCGTCAAAGGTACATGTAGACGAACCCACCAAAGAGGAATTCGATGCGGCGCTGTCAAAATTAAAATGCAATAAAGCACCTGGTATCGACGATATAACATCCGAAATGATTGGAAATGGTGGCGAAACTCTATCCTTAAGATTTTTTTAGAACTTGTTCAAATGATCTGGAGGATTGAAACCATGCCAGAGGACTGGAGCACAGCTATGCTGATACCAATCCATAAAAAAGGTAATCGCCTACAATGTGCAAACTACAGAGGAATTGCTCTCCTCTGCACAGCATATAAGATCTTTTCCTACATTTTGCTATCCAAAATCAATCCTTTTGCTGAACAACTGTTTGGAGAATATCAGTGTGGTTTCCGGCGGGGCCGAGGTACCACCGATGCACTTTTCTCGATAAGGATGATTTTGGAAAAGTGTCGAGAGTTCAACACACCTGTGCACCAACTTTTCATTGATTTCAGGCAGGCCTACGACTCTCTCGAATGAGAGACTGTATGGTCTGCTCTGGTGTCAATGGGAATTCCTGGTAAACTGGTATCACTATGCAAAATGACAGTACAGAACTCTCAATGCTGTATACGAGTAGAGAACGAAATATCAAAGTTTTTTAAAGTCGACTCCGGTTTAAGACAAGGTGATGCTATCTCTCCTGTACTTTTTAATCTAGCCTTGGAATATGTGTACCGTCAAAAGAAACTACCGACTAAAAACAATATCTTGTCAATAAACTCAGTACAGATGATTGCTTACGCTGATGATGTTGTCATCCTCGGCCGAAGTGAAGCTGTTATGAGTGAGACCTTTAAGTCGATTGCGAGTGGTGCTAGGAAAATTGGTCTGCAAATTAACTACAATAAAACCAAACATATGAATGTTTCAAGAGAGGCTGAGAAGAAAGATTTGATGTGCGGCGATGAACGAATTGAGGGAGTTGAATCTTTTAAATATTTGGGATCAATGCTTGATTCAAACAACAGCATACTTACAGATATTAAAGCTCGAATCGCTGCAGGTAATCGAAGTTTCTACTCAATTAAACCTCTCCTTGGATCACCGTATGTATCAACTAACACCAAGCTCAAGTTATACAAGACATTGATTAGACCGGTTGTGATGTATGGGTCACAAACGTGGACCCTTACACAAAATGACGAATCGCATTTATCTGTATTTGAGCGTAAGATCCTACGATACATTTTTGGTCCACTTAAGACAGACGATGGAGAGTATAGAACCCGGTATAACTTTGAGATCAGAGGCCTTCTTGAGGGTCCTGATATAATAGGTTGTATCCGTTCTAATAGGATTGCTTGGTTTGGGCATGTTCTACGAGCCGATTCACAGTCTGGAATGATTAGAAAAATGTACGTTAGTACACCAGGGAGTGGTAGACCGCGAGGAAGTCCACGACTACAATGGGAGACTGACGTAATAAACGACCTTAAAAAAATCGGCTGCCATGGTAATTATGTCGCTGTTGCGAATGACCGTGGTGAATATTCAAAGCTGATTAGCCTGGCAACGCTCCTACATGGAGCATGAACGCCTTAAAAAAAAAAAAATATATATATATATATATATATATATATATATATATATATATATATATATATATATATATATATGTTTATATATATATATATATATATATATATATATATATATATATATATATATATATATATATATATATATATATATATATATATATATATATATATATATATATATATATATATATATATATATATATATATATATATATATATATATATATATATATATATATATATATATATATATATATATATATATATATATATATATATATATATATATATATATATATATATATATATATATATATATATATATGTAAATGAATTTTTTGATTAATAGGTTAATCAATTTTTAATCTTATTGACTTTTATTATATTTCTTATAAAGTTGTTTAAGAAAACTGAAGTTTTATAGTCAATAGATAACAAATTTATTTAGGTATTTTAAATAAAATTTTATTATTTATATATGTATCCAATATTTCGATTGTTGATTACAATCATCCTCAGGGATTCTACAAACATAGAACAACAACAATATTTTTTATAAATTGTATAAAGAAGTTTATATAAAGCAAAATTAACTTACACAAAAAACAATAAATAGTTATTTAAATAACTTGTTTAAAAAATGTTAAAAAACTATGTAAATTAAAATAAAATGTTTTTTCTTTCAACAAAAAGCTTAAGAAAATTTTTTTACAATGAAAAAACAAAACTTTTATAAAACATTGACAGAAAAAATTTAAAAGAAAAGTTGATCTAAAAGTTTATCCTATTATTAGTAGAAAAATTTGTTCAAGTATTATCAAAATGCTTCTTCAGAATTGGAAAATATATATCACTAATCTGTCTTAAATCAGTTTTGATATTGATACTTCTTTGATCATGTTTTAAAATTTCGGTTGATTCTAAAAATTCTCTTTTAAATTTGTTTTTTTCAGTTAATAAGACTTCAACAGAATCAAAATTATAATGGTCACTATCACCTTCCTTAAATTTTTCTAAGCCATGTGAAACGAGAGAAGTTTGTCCATGTTTATCATTAGTGTTTTCCGTATATTTTAATTGTTTTAAATTCATTGTTTTATTTTTAATTTGTTTTTTAATATTAGGATTTTGACAATTTTCAATTATAATATTATGGTAGTCCTTCATATGTTGTTTGATCCTCACTACTAATTTTTTACTAGTTTGGCCAATGTAGCAATTATTACAAGGTGGATTACAATTTATTTTATATACAACATCTGATTTATCCCAAATATCTAGAAAATCTTTTGTTTTTGAGTAAACTTTTTTTAATTTATTAACTGGTTCTAAAGCAATATTAATATTATAATTTTTGGCAATAGATTTAATTTTTTCTGATAAATGGGGAACATATTTTAATCCATAATATAATTGTGATGTTGAATTTTGAAAGTTTGGTTCAGAAGTTTCTTCTATTAAAATTTCCTTTTTATATAATGCCAATTTAATTGCATTATTAATAACACTAGAAGGATAATTATTATTCTCTAATATATTTGTAACTTTTTTAATATTTTTATAATGATGTTGTTTATCACTAAGTCTTAAAACTCTTTTGAAAAAATTTACTGCTACATTTTTTTTCATAGAAAACGGATGGTTAGATTTAAAGTTTAAAACTCTTTGACTTGATGTTGGTTTGTAATACCAATTGGTAATGATTTTTTGATTTACTCTTGTTAAAAGTAAGTCTAGAAAAGGTACCGAGTTGTTATTTTCAATTTCTGTGGTAAATTGTATTCTGGGATGAAAGTTATTTATTTGACGTAAAGTTTGTTCAATTAATTCAACCGGAATATCTGTAATTATATCATCCACATATTTGTAAATAAAAGTGGGACTATACATTAAATTTGTAGTTTCAAACAACTCTTCTAATACTATATCCGAAAGAATTGGAGACAAAGGATTACCCATGGCTAAACCAAATTTTTGTTTATAAAATTTACCATCATATTGAAAGTAGTTGTTGTCTTCAACACAAAATTTAATTATATCTATGAAGTCCATACTTGAAATTTGTGTGTGTTCTCCTATTTTATGCCATTTCTTTTTTATAATATCACATGCCAAAATAACAGGAACATTAGTAAATAGAGATTTTACATCAAAAGATATTAATTGTCTATCAACCGGAAGAGTTATTGTATCAATTTTATCTTTGAAATCAAAAGAATTCTTTATATTAAATATACTAAAATTTGTTAAGTTTTTTAGGATTTTAGTGATATATTTAGCAATAAAATAACAAGGTGCATTGATATTCGAAACAACCGGTCTCAAAGGAAAACCTTCTTTATGTATTTTAACTAAACCATAAATTTTTGGAGAAGTAGCAGCATCATTAATTAATTTGAGTTTTGTTTTATTATCAATTATTCCTTTTATAAATAAATTTTTAACAATTCGTGTATTTTTATTAACCAAATGTTTAGTTGGATCATCATTAATAATGTTATAAGTATTATCATCATTAAGTAAATTTAGCATTTTTTCTTTATAATCATCTTGATACATCACAACTGTACCACTACCTTTATCTGCGTCAATTATGTAAATATTAGGGTTATCTTTAGTAAATTTTATAGTTTTTTTATAAGCTTTGTTAATTTCGTGTGTTGATTTAGGAATTAACAAATTTTTGTTATAATAATTATTAATAGCAAAATTAATTTCTCCTCTTAGTTTTTGTTGATCCTCACGATTAATATCATAATTATTAATAAAATTTTCAACATCTGCTAACATTTTTTGTAATGGAATTTTGTTATTTTTTATTGGTAAAGAAAAATTAGGACCGAAATTTAAAATCATAATTACTTCATTAGGAATAATGATATCAGTTAAATTAGTTACTAGATTTTGGTTATCAACCTGATTAGATGATACTGAATAAGTGTATAAAAGAAAATCCAATTTTTTTGTTAAAATTTCTTTAAATTTTACAACCGTAAAATTATGTTTTTCTGATAAATTTAGTTGAAATAAATCAAAAATTTCAGGAGACAAAACTTCTTGAATTTTGTTCATACATTGTGATAACTCTGATTGTTTCATATTTATTTGATAAATACAAATATCAATTTCGCAGTTTAATAATTTTTTAAGTAATAGTTTTTCCATATTTTGAATTTTTTTGTCAACTTTAAAAACATAAAGTTGTTAAAGTTGACAAAAAAATTCAAAATATGGAAAAACTATTACTTAAAAAATTATTAAACTGCGAAATTGATATTTGTATTTATCAAATAAATATGAAACAATCAGAGTTATCACAATGTATGAACAAAATTCAAGAAGTTTTGTCTCCTGAAATTTTTGATTTATTTCAACTAAATTTATCAGAAAAACATAATTTTACGTTTGTAAAATTTAAAGAAATTTTAACAAAAAAATTGGATTTTCTTTTATACACTTATTCAGTATCATCTAATCAGGTTGATAACCAAAATCTAGTAACTAATTTAACTGATATCATTATTCCTAATGAAGTAATTATGATTTTAAATTTCGGTCCTAATTTTTCTTTACCAATAAAAAATAACAAAATTCCATTACAAAAAATGTTAGCAGATGTTGAAAAAAATTTTATTAATAATTATGATATTAATCGTGAGGATCAACAAAAACTAAGAGGAGAAATTAATTTTGCTATTAATAATTATTATAACAAAAATTTGTTAATTCCTAAATCAACACACGAAATTAACAAAGCTTATAAAAAAACTATAAAATTTACTAAAGATAACCCTAATATTTACATAATTGACGCAGATAAAGGTAGTGGTACAGTTGTGATGTATCAAGATGATTATAAAGAAAAAATGCTAAATTTACTTAATGATGATAATACTTATAACATTATTAATGATGATCCAACTAAACATTTGGTTAATAAAAATACACGAATTGTTAAAAATTTATTTACAAAAGGAATAATTGATAATAAAACAAAACTCAAATTAATTAATGATGCTGCTACTTCTCCAAAAATTTATGGTTTAGTTAAAATACATAAAGAAGGTTTTCCTTTGAGACCGGTTGTTTCGAATATCAATGCACCTTGTTATTTTATTGCTAAATATATCACTAAAATCCTAAAAAACTTAACAAATTTTAGTATATTTAATATAAAGAATTCTTTTGATTTCAAAGATAAAATTGATACAATAACTCTTCCGGTTGATAGACAATTAATATCTTTTGATGTAAAATCTCTATTTACTAATGTTCCTGTTATTTTGGCATGTGATATTATAAAAAAGAAATGGCATAAAATAGAAGAACACACACAAATTTCAAGTATGGACTTCATAGATATAATTAAATTTTGTGTTGAAGACAACAACTACTTTCAATATGATGGTAAATTTTATAAACAAAAATTTGGTTTAGCCATGGGTAATCCTTTGTCTCCAATTCTTTCGGATATAGTATTAGAAGAGTTGTTTGAAACTACAAATTTAATGTATAGTCCCACTTTTATTTACAAACTAGGGGGTATCCCGCGGGCTTCGCCCCCCTCCCCCCATCCCCCCCCCTCCCCCCTTCCCCCCTTCCGCACGTCAACGCACTTAATCTTTTCATTTGTTGTATTATCTTTTTTATTGTAATACCTCTTTATACACTATGTTAGGTGTATTATTGCCATTCGCCAAAATGAAAAGATTTGCGGCATCACTAACACGATGAACATGCTACATACAATTGTCCATGGGTGAAGCAACCTTGGTTTAAATCAACACCAGCTCTCTTTAAAGTTTGACCTTGTGATTTATTAATAGTCATTGCGAAGCTAACATTTATGGGGAATTGCAATCTTTTAAATTGAAATGGATAATTTGATGGGATGATAGGTATTCTAGGTATAAATACCATTTCGCCTTTACCACAACCGGTAATAATGATAGCTTCGATTATATTCTTGCGTAAAGAAACTACGCGCAATCGAGTGCCGTTGCAAAGTTTTGGTGGGTTTAAATTTCGAAGCAGCATAATAGGAATACCAACTTTTAGATCTATTTTATGAAGTGGAAGACCAGGAGCAATGATACTGTTCAAAAATTCTACTGGATAATGCACTGCTTGTTCTGTTTGGCATATTGTGTTAATGGATATATATGAAGTTGAATCACCAGGGATCTTTTCCGTTATACGATTATTGAGTGACAATACTTGGTCATTCCTTGGCGCTAAAATAGATCTTTCACATAACCATACATCCTCTTTTGTGGTAATATTGTGGATGTCGTCATAAATATCAGATATTAAAGCTTCAGTATTCGTAACAATTTGGCATAGAGTAGCTGGAATTTCAATGTCATGATCAGTATTAATCTCTGCATATTTTCCTTCACCAATATCTAGGAGAACTTTACAGAATTCCATACCTCCGCTTTGCGCTCTCATGTTTTGCTTTAAATGGAGTGTTTCAAAATGTCTCCATAGTACTGAGCGTTTCAGACATGCATTAACTTCATCTGCTCTTGTACCTTTAACGACAACTGGCAACGTTTGCCTGAAATCACCTGCGAATAAAAAGGTTACTCCACCAAATACTTGAGTATTATTTCTTAAATCCTGCATTGTTCTATTGACAGCTTAAATCGATACTTTGTTTGCCATAGTACCTTGTTGATATATTGTTGATATACCTTGTTGATATATTTGCAAATATACTTTATAGATTTTACACTGTTACAAAGTTCAACATTAATATGGGCTTTGAATGTTCGTAACATTTTAAAACATATACAACAAAATAAAAAATGTGTCTCTATTTAATAAAAACATACTCATAATAGACACATATAATTAAACAACATTTAGGCAAACTCGTTGCTATGAATTATACTCATATATAATTAGAACAATTGTTAGAAAAATTGAAAAATAATTGTGTGTAATCAACATTTAGGCAAACTCGTTGCTATGAATTAAGTAATGGAGAATTCTATTATAAAAACTATATATTAAAAACTATATATTCTATGAAAATAAGTAGCCTATGACATTCCTGACATTCGTTTCTTTATGTATATCAAGTTTCATCTAAATCAATTCAGCCGTTTTGGAGCTTATCCCGAACAGACAGACAGATAGACATCGAATTTTATTTATATAGATATGTGGATGATATAATTACAGATATTCCGGTTGAATTAATTGAACAAACTTTACGTCAAATAAATAACTTTCATCCCAGAATACAATTTACCACAGAAATTGAAAATAACAACTCGGTACCTTTTCTAGACTTACTTTTAACAAGAGTAAATCAAAAAATCATTACCAATTGGTATTACAAACCAACATCAAGTCAAAGAGTTTTAAACTTTAAATCTAACCATCCGTTTTCTATGAAAAAAAATGTAGCAGTAAATTTTTTCAAAAGAGTTTTAAGACTTAGTGATAAACAACATCATTATAAAAATATTAAAAAAGTTACAAATATATTAGAGAATAATAATTATCCTTCTAGTGTTATTAATAATGCAATTAAATTGGCATTATATAAAAAGGAAATTTTAATAGAAGAAACTTCTGAACCAAACTTTCAAAATTCAACATCACAATTATATTATGGATTAAAATATGTTCCCCATTTATCAGAAAAAATTAAATCTATTGCCAAAAATTATTATATTAATATTGCTTTAGAACCAGTTAATAAATTAAAAAAAGTTTACTCAAAAACAAAAGATTTTCTAGATATTTGGGATAAATCAGATGTTGTATATAAAATAAATTGTAATCCACCTTGTAATAATTGCTACATTGGCCAAACTAGTAAAAAATTAGTAGTGAGGATCAAACAACATATGAAGGACTACCATAATATTATAATTGAAAATTGTCAAAATCCTAATATTAAAAAACAAATTAAAAATAAAACAATGAATTTAAAACAATTAAAATATACGGAAAACACTAATGATAAACATGGACAAACTTCTCTCGTTTCACATGGCTTAGAAAAATTTAAGGAAGGTGATAGTGACCATTATAATTTTGATTCTGTTGAAGTCTTATTAACTGAAAAAAACAAATTTAAAAGAGAATTTTTAGAATCAACCGAAATTTTAAAACATGATCAAAGAAGTATCAATATCAAAACTGATTTAAGACAGATTAGTGATATATATTTTCCAATTCTGAAGAAGCATTTTGATAATACTTGAACAAATTTTTCTACTAATAATAGGATAAACTTTTAGATCAACTTTTCTTTTAAATTTTTTCTGTCAATGTTTTATAAAAGTTTTGTTTTTTCATTGTAAAAAAATTTTCTTAAGCTTTTTGTTGAAAGAAAAAACATTTTATTTTAATTTACATAGTTTTTTAACATTTTTTAAACAAGTTATTTAAATAACTATTTATTGTTTTTTGTGTAAGTTAATTTTGCTTTATATAAACTTCTTTATACAATTTATAAAAAATATTGTTGTTGTTCTATGTTTGTAGAATCCCTGAGGATGATTGTAATCAACAATCGAAATATTGGATACATATATAAATAATAAAATTTTATTTAAAATACCTAAATAAATTTGTTATCTATTGACTATAAAACTTCAGTTTTCTTAAACAACTTTATAAGAAATATATATATAAATATTATATATATATATATATATATATATATATATATATATATATATATATATATATATATATATATATATATATATATATATATATATATATATATATATATATATATATATATATATATATATATATATATATATATATATATATATATATATATATATATATATATATATTACTTACTAACTTACTGATTGTTTACCAACGCGAAAACTCACTTCATCAAATTTAGAGAAGATTAAGGGATTACAATTAGCTGATCCCAACTTTTATAAACCTGAATGTGTAGATATCATAATTTGGAGCCGACAAATTCTTTAATATCTTAAGAGATGGCCAACTAAACAATATAGGTGACAACTTAATAGCGCAAAATACAATGTTTGGCTGGATTGTGTCAGGCGAAATAAATAAAGACAATGGAAGCAAACAATTTACCAGATGCAACTATTACATTGATTTGGATGTTAATAAAACTCTCCAAAAATTTTGGGAGATAGAGGAAATACCAAACACTAAATCATTTAGCGAAGAAGAGAATAAATGCGAAGAACACTACAGAACTAATTTTGTCCGACACATAGGCGGTAAGTTTATAGTAAAATTGCCATTCAAAAAATCTGAAGAACTTTTAGGTAATTCTTTAAACATTGCTCGTAAGAGATTTTATAATTTACAACAAAAGCTAAACCGCGATATCCAGCTTAAAAATGAGTATGTTAAAGTGATGCGCGAATATATAAGATTAGGTCACATGAGAGAGATTCCGCACCAGGAACAGGCAGTACAAGATGATAGATGTTATTATCTCCCGCATCACGCCGTGATCAAGAAAGAGAGTTCAACCACCAAGTTGCGAGTCGTGTTTGACGGATCATGCAAAACCACCAGCTTGAACTCTGTCAATGATATGCTTATGATTGGTCCCAACATACAACCGCCTTTGTGGACTACTTTAAACAAATTTCGGCACAACCAAATTGCACTTACAGCGGATATAGAAAAAATGTACCGCCAAGTTCTTGTAGCTGAGGAAGATCAAGATTTCCAACGCATTCTATGGAGAGAACATGTAAGCGATCCAGTAATACATTATAAACTCACAACCGTTACATTTGGAATGGCCAGTTCTTCCTTCCTAGCAACTCGATCCTTGTTACAAGCTGCATATGACTGCCAAGAAGAATATCCGGATATCGCAAGGGAAATTTCAAGTAAATTTTACATTGATGATTATTTGTCAGGAGCAAGCACTGTTGCAGATGCCAGATATTTAAAGGAGAAAATCACGATGTTACTTGGAAAAAGAGGCTTTTGTTTAAGAAAATGGCAGTCAAATGCACTAGAACTTTCTGAACCAGCAATTGAAAATGCTGATTCCATGGTATCGATTGATGAAACGAGTTCTACTGTGAAAATACTAGGGTTACAATGGAACGCTTTAGAAGACTACTTTACCTTTAAGGTAAATTTGCCATTGGAACAAGCTCCCACCAAGCGGTCATTAATATCCAATGCCTCTAAAGTATTTGATCCACTTGGTTTAGTTGCTCCATCAATTATTTTAGCGAAAATATTGTATCAAAAACTGTGGTTAAGAAAATTAGACTGGGATGATGAATTACCTAATGATATTGCAATTTTGTGGAATCAATTAAAAGGTGATCTTCCTCAATTAGAAAATCTAAAAATAAGGCGAATAATAGATCAAAGCGAACTACAATTGCATGGCTTTTGTGATGCTAGCGAAAGAACCTATGCAGCAGCAGTTTATGGCCGATTCAAAAATAAAAAGGGTTCTACTCAGAAAGAACTTATAACAGCAAAAACCAAGGTTGCCCCAATAAAACAAATATCATTACCTCGACTGGAATTGTGTGGAGCCCATCTTCTTGCAAAGCTAATGACAGAAGTACAAAATACATTTGATGAAGAGATATCAATGTATGCCTGGACAGACTCTACTACAGTGTTGGCTTGGTTATCCGAACATCCTACGAAATGGAAAACATTTGTAGCCAATAGAGTCTCTGAAGTACAACAATTACTACCACGAAACCATTGGCAGCATGTAAATCAGACGATAATCCGGCTGACTATGCATCAAGAGGTGTTTTACCATCCAAACTGTTAAAACTTAATCAGTGGTGGCATGGCCCAGCATGGCTTAGCGAACCAGAGTCTATATGGCCCACAATCCATAAGGAAGTATATTATGAAGACACTTTATGCGAGATAAAAGAGAAAACATGTTCTATCTCATTTTTTCATGTAAAAGAATTAGAACACGCCGAAGGAGAAGTATATGAAAATTTATTGAATAAAATATCGTCGTTTAGCAAAATCATCCGTATTTTATGTTTTGTAAATAAATTTATTAAAAATGTGACAAAACAGGGCAATGACATAACACAAAATTTAGTAATATCCGCGAGAGAAATAAATGAAGCAACAGAAAAACTGATTAAATGGGTGCAACAAACAGTTTATTCAAATGAGAGAAGAACACTTATGCAAAACAAAGAATTATCTAAGCATGATAAATTAGCAACTCTTGCTCCATTTATAGATGAGAAGGGATTAATACGTGTTGGCGGCAGATTGCATCATTTAAATTACCCGTATGAAGCAAAACACCCAATCATTCTACCAAAATCCCATGTCCTAAGTAGAATGATAATCTCCTTTTACCATAAAAAACACCTACATCCTGGCCCATCCCATACATTCCATCTAATACGCCAAAACTATTGGATTGTACACGGAAAAGGCACTGTAAGAGAAGAAATCAAAAAATGCATCCAATGTTTTAGAAACCGAGCTACAATTTCAAAACAAATAATGGGTAATTTACCAGCCATGCGAATAACACCTGCTAGACCATTCTCAAACTGCGGTGTAGATTACGCTGGACCAATTCAGTTGGCTAGTAAAAGAGGACGTGGAGCTAAATTTGTAAAAGGCTATATTGCCGTGTTTGTCTGCATGGTTACCAAAGCGTTACATATAGAAGCCGTCACAGATCTAACTACTGATGCCTTTATAGCAGCTCTGAAAAGATTTTCTGCGAGAAGAAATGTACCATCAGACATCTATTCTGATAATGGTACCAATTTTGTCGGTGCCAATAAACAGCTCAAAGAGGTATACAGATTTCATAGCTTAAAAATTAATGATTGTATAATTTCAGAATATTGTGCTCAAAATCAAATTCATTGGCATCATATTCCTCCTTCTGCCCCTCACTTTAGTGAACTTTGGGAATCTGCTATAAAGTCTGTGAAGACTCACCTTAATAGAGTCACTGGGAATACTCATTTGACGTTTGAAGAAATGACCACGCTTTTGTGTCAGATAGAAGGCGTATTGAATTCAAGACCATTATGTCCAACATCAGATGACGATTCTTTTGAGGCATTGACACCTGCTCATTTTTTAACAGGTTCATCATTAAATTCTATACCTGAACATGACATGAGCAATGTGTCAAAATCTAAATTAACGCGGTGGCAACAGGTTCAGCAACTCGCTCAGACATTCTGGAAGCGATTTCATAAGGATTATATTAATAACCTTCAACAAAGAAATAAATGGAAGTCATCAGAAGCAAATTTAAATATTAATAACATGGTTTTAATTAAAGATGATAACTTACCAACTTGCAAATGGGCCATGGGGAGAATAATTCAGATTCATCCTGATGATATGGGCAACGTTCGTGTAGTCACAATTAAAACAGCTAATAATATTATAAAACGACCGATAACGAAGATTTGCTTATTACCATTAGATGGTTGACAAACGATCACGTTCGTCAACGGCCCGGATTATGTTCAAATTTGAGATTTGAAAGAAAAATAATTTAACTAGGAAATCAAACTTGTTATTATAGTTAATCAATTTTAAATACTATTTATCTAAAATGTGTATTCATCCTTTAATCGGTATATTCGTATCAGCTTATTTAGCTTTCTTGTAACGGAAGAAATTGTTTTATTAATTAAAAACAATAACAATTTAAAAATGTTTTGCTGAATAATGCTAAATGTCAATAAAAGAATGAGTGCGTTCATTATTCTTTCGCCTTATATTCGCCTATCCCTCTGGATACGAATATTGTAAATTCTAAATGCGCCAAAATAATAATATGCGCCTATTATATGTCATATTAATAAATTAAAAATCACTTTTGTTTTGGCGATCAACCTAAGAGGAAATCAAAACTCGAAATTTAAGCGATCTTTCAATTACATCAGGTGAATATTACATCTTGGATAAATTTTATTAGTTTATCTCTTTTTAATCATTTATTGTGTTAAAAGAAAATTATAAAAACAATCGAATTAAATTTATTTGTATAATTGTTTTAAAATAACTTTAAAGGAAATTAATTTTAGTGACATTTTTGTGCGAACTTTATGTGAAATAAATAAATTAATTTACAAAATTCTTTCTTCTTTTATTATTATTATTACAAACAATTTATTATAATTTATATATAGTATTTTGATTAAAAATAAAGAAAATATTATTTGCGAGCATTTTTCAATGCACGCATACAAGAAGCCGTGATGAAATTCATCCCGGTCAGTGAGAGGATCTGCTACCTACGTGTACGCGGTACATATAACAATATTTCTCTTATTGCCGTGCATGCACCAACTGAAGCTAAGACCGTCGACGAGAAGGATAATTTCTACATAGCACTGGAAGAGGTTATGAAACAAACACCAACACGCGATTTCATTATGGTTCTTGGTGACTTTAATGGACAGGTTGGAAGAGATATCTCTTATGGGAATGTGGTGGGTCCCAACAGCCTGCATTTGAATTCAAATGATAATGGTGAGAGAATGACTGAGTTTGCATTGTCAAATTATTTGAGAATTGCCAGTACGTTCTTTCCGCATCGATCGATTCATAAGCAGACTTGGGTCTCACCGAATGGAAACACTCGAAATCAAATTGATCACGTTCTAGTAACAGCACGTTTCTTTTCGAGCGTTCGGGATGTGCGATCCTTTAGAGGTGCATACATTGGAAGTGATCACTTCCTTGTTTGTGCAACGATAAGGTTCCACTTCCCAAATCCAGGCATTCCAAAATTCAATCAACGGAAACGTTTTAACATCTCATCATTAAAGAATGCTGAAACAGAAGAGAGATATCAAATCCATATTGCCGAAACATTGGATAAATCAGAAACCATTAATGGAGACGTCGATAAGTCATGGTATTTGCTCAAAGATGCTGTTTTAAGCGCTGCTGAGGGAATACTTGGACGACCACAGAGCCACTCCCAGAAGCCATGGATGGATCAAGCATGCCTTGACGCTATTCAATACAAAAGAGATTGCTATCTGAAGTGTCTACAAGGACGCAACACCAGGTCCACGAAGGAGAACTATAAACTGGCAAGACAAGCCGTTACAAAGCTATGTAGACGAACGAAGAGAGAATGGTGGAAAAGACAGTGTGAGGAGATTGAAAGCTTCAATAAAGAACATCAATCGCGTAACTTCTTTCAACAGGTTAAAACCTTAAAGAAAGGCCCTCAAACTAGATCGACTGCTATTCAAAACGAAGATGGGGAGCTACAAGTAGACCTTAAAAATATTTTAGATACTTGGGCCACTTATTTTGAGAATCTTCTCAACTTAAGTGACCAGCAACAAGTCGGGTGACGAGCAAAGCTTATTCGTGCGTCAAAGGTACATGTAGACGAACCCACCAAAGAGGAATTCGATGCGGCGCTGTCAAAATTAAAATGCAATAAAGCACCTGGTATCGACGATATAACATCCGAAATGATTGGAAATGGTGGTGAAACTCTATCCTTAAGATTTTTTTAGAACTTGTTCAAATGATCTGGAGGATTGAAACCATGCCAGAGGACTGGAGCACAGCTATGCTGATACCAATCCATAAAAAAGGTAATCGCCTACAATGTGCAAACTACAGAGGAATTGCTCTCCTCTGCACAGCATATAAGATCTTTTCCTACATTTTGCTATCCAAAATCAATCCTTTTGCTGAACAACTGTTTGGAGAATATCA